>JBBPRX010000806.1:0-11519 GCA_038093195.1 Boletus fagicola | reverse complement strand
ATACATCTGTGAAACCACCGGAGGTCGATCACCGTCGAGGATTTTGTCAGAGTATATCGGGTACCCTGTTCACTTGGCGGTCAAGGGTCCACGTGTCCGGGATTGCCAGCCCACCCTTAACCCGAAGCTAGATGCCCCTTCATATTTCGAGGACGGATACCCAATTCTATTGTTGTCTGAGGAGAGTGTGGGGGCTGTTCAGGGACGAATCAGAGATATGGTGGGTATACAAGGCATAAGCGACAAATGGGCGGAGGAAGAATTACAGGTTGAACGGTGTGAAAACATACCTTGCGATACGTGCCTCGACGTTGACATGTTTTGTTGTAGATTCCGGCCTAATATAGTTTTCCAAGGGGCTGGTATGCCCTTCGTCGAAGATGTGGTGACTGTGCTCAGCATTTGCTCTGACAAGGAAGCCGTCGACGGAAGGGCAGGAATCATCTATCTTGTGTCCAAATGCGCTCGGTGTCTGGTGCGAATTTGTTGCGTCCGGAATAGATCTAGGCGTATTCTGACGAGTGTCCCTCGGTCACACATCGGTGTCGTCAACGACTCTCACAGCTGCCAAATGTCGACCCGGCTACTGGTGTTCGTGATAATGCGGTCCCGTTCAAGGTTATCATGAAGTTTCGGAGAGGATTAGACCCGGCACAGCCGCGTGCACCGTGCGTGGGGTGTTATGGGGTTCCTACAGAGAATGGCGTGGTGAAAGTGGGTGACTGGGTGCACGTGCGGAAGATGGGGGTTGTTTGAGTTCAGGCAGGCACAGCAATTAGCTGGTTGCATTGATTTCGCTGTATCAGGAGCACGTTGTATGGGCACCCAGTGGAGTAGGGAAGGTGCCTTCATATGTACATGCACGTGAGTGACGGCCGCCCGATGATCGTGGTGCTCAAGTCCAGAGACGATCAGTTGAAAGCCGATAAGATGAACCGGTTGGTGAGATTCACCAGGCGGCGGGTCTTGAGTGCCAAACAGAGACATGGTGGCATGGTGGCATTAAAGTACATATGAAAACAAAGGGACTACATAAGCTGAGAAGGAAAACAATAGGCTTTTGTGGTGATGATGGTGGTGGTGCGGTGGCGGAACCCCAATGAACCTGATGCCAAAGATCACGTTCACGAAACTAGATCTAGAATATGGCACGCAGCCAATATTTCATGTGAGCGACACAGCTTGGCAAGGAACACTCCAACGGGAATGGCAACAGAGCCACTCACAGGCCAGACAGTTATCACTGCTTAGAAACTGTCAGAGTGCTGTCTCAATATGTGGTTGTGCAGCGTGTTGCTGCGGGTGAACTGCTCGTCGCAGTTTGGGCATGCATACCTCAATTCGAGGTGTTTCTCTTGGACATGCTTCGTCAACATCTCTTTCTTCATTTCAGCAGAGCAATTGACCCAGCAACACCTTAGTTGTGCCCCGTCCAGACCTATGACGCCGTGATGGATACGCAGATGCTCGGCAAACTCGTGAGCTTGAACAGGCACGCTACAAATCCCCTGGTTTGTCACCCAACCGCAAGTATGGTAGCGGTGTTGGGGTTGGTTCGCGAGCAATGCAGCATGCACGAGCCTTGCCGCGTCCTGGGGTTAATGCAGTCAGTATTACCCATCGTCATCCGGGTTGACGATGGCCCTACCGCGTCCGTAAAGTCATAGTTGTAACGCGGGTCTTGGACCATGGTGATTGTGGGGTGTAGGAGATTTGGTGTACGACGGATAGAACGATGTAGGCACGAATGGTATTGCTGCAAGGTGCACGAGCATCGCCGCGTCCTAGGGTTAATGTAGCCAGTATTACCCTGGTCATCCGGGTTGCGACGACCCTACCGATTGGCTGCAACGTAACCTGCGATCCATGAATGGGAGATGAATACAGCATCCCAGAGTCGCACAGCCAGCCATGAGCACTCATGAGTCTCGTGGGCACGTTCAAGTTCTAGCAAAACTTGTGACTACACCGAAGATGCTAGATCAAATGAATCTGATGCCAACGATCACGTTCACGGACCTAGATGAATGGAATATGGCACGCAGGCAATCGTGTGAGCGACACAGCTTGCCAAGGGGCACTCCAGTGCCGAAGATTTTGTTGGCCGATTGCCATCTGGTTGGCGTGCTCAGGGTGAACCTCGGCGCAACCGAGGTGATAGGAATGGCCAATTATGAATCTGATGCCCTGCTAGGGGACCTATGTAGCGGCTATGATAAGATACGTGAGGTCAATTAGGTATACGGATACCATTAACGCTACACCAATTTATAAGGGTAATCGTTCAGAGGCAACGCATCCAGAAGTCGGGGTGTAGCCATCATGCAGCTCGAAGAACTATATAAATTGGATCTCCGGATATACGTCTCTGGATCCATGGAGGAATGTGTCAAATGATGTTTCAGAAGGGAATGATGACAACAGAGTCGCTCACAGGCCAGACAGTATCACTTAACTGCCAGCAAGACTGCCAGAGTGCTTTCCCAATACATGGCTGTGCATCGTGTGGCTGCGGGTGAACTGCTCGTCGCAGTCTGGGCATGCATACCTCAATTCGAGGTGTTCTCTTGTTTCCTCAAGCTCTCTTTCTTCATTTCAGCAAAGCGATCGACCCAGCAACACCTCAGTCGTGTTTGTGGGTGACCTAGCCTAGTATGACTCCGTGATGGGTGCGCAGATGCTCGGCAAAGTCGTGAGCCCGAACAAGCACGCTACAAAGGTCCTTGCCCAACCGCAAGTAGTATGGTAGCGGTGTTGGGGTTGGTTCTTGAGCGGTGCCATGTGCACAAGCTTTACCGGCGTGTCCGAGTCCTGAGGTTAATGTAGTCAGTATTACTCCTTGTCATCCGGGTTGCGATGCCCTACCGATTGGCCGGAGTAGTGTAACCTGTGCTCCCATTGACATGATGAAGACGATGGAGGCGAAGAAATGACTTAGAATATTTGCAACATCGTTCCTACGGAACCCCAGTGGGTATGGCGAATCTGCCCTCCCGCAAACTATAGATGCTTTTCTGGAGCTATACGAAGGGGTATGGAAAGGGTAGTTCCGCCTGCGAGTCGCCGCATTATAAATACTACATGCTTCCGTCCAGCGACATCGTATTTCAACATTGACGAAGATATAAAAAGTGGCCATCATCATAAACTGTAAATCCAACTAAAGGGTCATTCTAAAAGCTGAGAGGTTCCTTGTGGGGGGTATAGAGGTCGTTTAACAACGTGAGTTTGATCTAGCGGACAGTGTTGCTCCATCTCTGCACAATTCAGATTTGCCTACCCCTGACTCCCCAATGCATTCCAATGCCGTGTCATATTGGAGGAACTCTGACCACCACTGGTTGACGGACGTACCGCACAGACCTCCACACCAGCCATGTCATAACCATCATGCCAAATGTCAAAGTAAGTCTGCCAGATGTTCAAGTCAGAATAACGAGTACTCCAAGTTCGTCAAATACCAACATTTCAATAACCGAGAGTACTGCGGGGATGGTCAGTGACAGCATCTATAGGCACTAACAATGCACTCACCAAACAGTGCTTGCAACTGCCCGCAGTAGACGACTCCTTCGCAAGAATTATTCATGAATAACGAGGGAAGGGATTTGTTGAGCACTCCGGTGCCTGCAACCCAGAAAACCCATGTTACGAGTACCCATACTGCTTGCGTGCCAATCGACGCAATCGGACGTCGTGACCAGAGCGGGTCAAGGAAAAAAAGGGTATACGTTCCAGACGTAACGGTGGTCCAACATCCTGCAAACCTGCACAACGTCAACGAGGGAACGTGTTCATCAAGCCTATGGCGGAAAGTACTCACAACAAAAAACGCACTCCTGTGCGTGTCGCTGAATCAGGTGCGTTGTTGTTGTACTTGTATTGTAGTAAAAGCCAGGTCGCATCGGCAACCTATATTTTGCGATGGAGTTATTCAGTAATCCGAGACACCAATGTGAATGAATCAACCTCCGCTAAGCTGCTGAACAGCAGAAAAATATAGATAACTGTAGCACGTGTAAGCCACAAGGTTACCGCCACGAGTGGGACCAATGGCTCTTAGACGTACGTGGACCATACTGTTGAATACGAATCCCAGATACCTTGTTGAGTGTTCTTGGGTGGCGCCTGGAGTGCCGATAGAGCAAGTACAATGGACAGAAATAAATGAGTGCTAGCATTGGGGTGACCGCAGCAATGATGCTTGAAATGGCGCTGGAGTACATCCTGGATTTACTGACATCAGGGGAAGCAGAAACATTGGCGCTACTTTGAAGAGCGATGGAACCGGTGGCGAGAGCGGCGAGAATGCAGAGGGAAGAGGCAAAGGGAAGCATTTCGACCAGCTTGCGGTTGAGATGAGGCTCGAAGGACGACATGGGGAGAGATGAATGCGCACCGAAACGGTTTTGTGACGAGAAGTAGGCATAGATATGCTTGCTATTAAGACAGACGCGGTCGCCACGGCACTGATGGCGTGTGCTGCCAACGGCGAGGAATGGAGCTGCTCAGGCTCGAAAGTTGGAAGGCCTTGCATGGTTTAGAGGTCAACCAGCATCCCAGACTGCGGCAGGATATCCATGCTGATCCACCACTGCATGCAGAAACGTGTTTACAGCGTTGCCTCTCGTGACTTGTGTTCCCAAAGACAGCCACCCCGGGCCACAAATTTGCATGTTGGTCAGACTGAACTCTGAGACATGCGATCCGGTTGCCTGTCGGTCTGGAAAGAAGGGGTCCGTGTCTGTTCAATATCTGTTCAGTCTTTGAGTCTACGGGTCGATTAGATTGACACGTTGTCGAGTTATAATGGTTGCCGAGAAACGTTTGGGTCGCACGGCTGCCTTTCGGTGACGCGGCGTAGTTCGCCAATTTGAATGTGAGTGGCGGAGATACAGGGCTGGCAGACCTGTCTCGTTTCGAGCCTGGATGAGCGCTCGGGTGTTGGGAATGTCAGAGTTGTGGTATTGTTAGAATGACAGATTAAATGGGTCCGCGAAAGTACTATATAATTTGGACCAATCTGGTCATTCAATATTCAGCGCCCCGCCCTTTGTATTTCTCGATCAGCTGCATCGTTACGTGCTCTTTCGTTTGTTCGCCCTTGCTCAATCTCGTGCTTTGCTCTGCAGATCAGTGACTATCACAATGATAGCGTCTCAGATGCGGCTGAAACGTCTGGTGACTTGGCAAACAACTATTTATGATACGCCACGATTGACATAGGCCTTTGGCACGACACGAGAACCGATATTAAGGAGGAAAATTCTTATCACATTATTTGTATGCGTATCAGGTCGACCGAGTAAGTACAAATATCGGTGAGTCCCGTCTCTGCTTCTTAATTATCCTCCGAGTCGCCATCCATGTCCGCGTCGAATTGGCAACAGCTCTGTCTTGCCGCCGTCCTCTGTGTCGTCGCATTCGACATTGGGTATCTCCGGCCACAAAGGAAGAGACGTGCACTGCCTTTGCCGCCTGGTCCACCGCCCCTGCCAGTAGCGGGGAATATTCGGGGGATCAACCTGTCTGCCCCATGGCTCACTTATACGGAATGGGCCAAACTCTACGGTAAGTCTACTCCACATGTATACACTGAGGGGTGGCTAACATCTTGCACAGGTGATATAGTGTACTCCAGTTTCTTTAGCCAGGAAATCATCGTGATCAACTCTGAAAAGGTCGCAAGGGCGCTCTTGGAACAACACTCCAATATCTACTCTGATCGACCGGAAATACCGACGAGTGCGCTGTATGGACCCTGCCCAAAGCGTTGCTCTAAGGTCTAATATGGGCTATTCATAGGTTCGGCGTGGACTTCAATACTGTCTTGATGCGTTATGGGGACAGATGGCGGTTACATAGAAGACTTTTTCACCAAACATTCAGGGCCGATGCCTCGCCAAAGTATCGTCCGATGCAACAGCGCAAGTCGTATCAGTTGCTGTTAGCCATTTTCGAAGATCCAGATCCAGAAGCTTGCTTCGAGCATCTTCATACGTGCGTGCTATTCCTTTTGAAACCAACTTTTCTTGACAACATTCTCGTCAAAACAGGTATTCCTCATCCATTATCATGTCAGCACTCTACGACTACGAGACAAAGCCGAAGGACGACCCCCTGGTGAATGTCGTCGGGAGGGCCTTGAAACTGACTGTTGAGGAGATTCGACCCGAGGTGGCCGCGTTCTTTAGCGCGTTTCCTTTTTGCAGGTTTTCCCCTTCCTCACCAATTGTCATGCTAATGTAACAACTAGTGTTATCACTCCCCTCTTGGATTCCTGGAATGGACATCCATAGGAAAGCTGCGCAATCAAGAGAGTGGTGCAAAGGATGGGTAGATACTCCGTTTGAGTATGTCTTGGAGAGAATGGTCAGTTCTGTTGCGTCGTAGGCGACTCACCTTGAAACCCCTTTCTAGAAGGAGGGGACAGCAGGTCCATCAATGGTTTCCGACGCACTGCATAGAATGAGAGCCAGTGGTTCCGATGAACAACACTTGCTTCAGGGGATTAAGGAAGCCTCGGCAACTGCTTTTGGAGGTGAGCAGTGTATAATCGAGCATGGTGTATACCATTCTGGTTCCAATGTCGTGTATCTTGCAGCTGCTTCGGAGACTGTCAGTAACTCAGTGGCTGATATATAGGTTGGTGATTAATGTGACATGCAGACAGCGTCGACGCTCCAGGCGTTCATCCTTGCAATGGTTCTCTTTCCGAACGTTCAGAAGAAAGCGCAGAGTGCTATCGATGTCACGGTAGGAACTTCAAGGTTGCCAGCGTGGACCGACAGACCATCGCTGAAGTATATTGATGCTGTTCTCCGAGAAACGCTGAGGTGGCATCCTATCCTACCTCTGTGTAAGACATTTTATCATCCTCGTTTAACCGAATTTGGTACGCATTACCCCCTCATAGCGACTCCACATGCTACCACGGATAGTGTCGAATATGAGGGTTACTATATTCCGAAAGGTAACACCTTTTTCGCGGGATTTCCAGCTTATCTGAGTTGAACCTAGGGGCCACTGTGATGCCAAACATTTGGTACGTCCAAGGTGGGCTTTACTGATTGTATGACTAACACAGGGCCTAGGGCGATGACTCACGATGAGGCGAGGTATCCAAGCCCCTTTGATTTCGTTCCCGAACGCTTCTTGGATGGAGAGGGAGATCTGAATCAGGATGACGTTGGCTACGCTTTCGGATTTGGCAGAAGGTTGGCCTGCCTTGGCTCTACAATGAGCTCTGAGATAACACGTTGACTGTTAGGATATGCGTGGGACGGCACGTCGCTGATGCCTCCCTCTGGTATGCGATATCCGGGATGCTCACACTATTCGATTTCTCCAAGGCGAGAGACACTGATGGGAATGAAATTGATTTTGAGCCGCGGTGGTCAAGCGGGATTGCCATGTACGTTGTTGAGGATATCACACGTCCCATGGTGAATTGACAGAACTTTATGACTTAGCCACCCTCTTCCGTTCCCGTTTAAGGTGGCCCCGCGACGGTCCGACATGACCGTTGACAATCTCCGTTCGTTGATTTTTTCCCCTTCGTCTTGACATTGCTCGTCTTTTCTCGCCGTTCGGTTTGCATGTACATTGCCAAAGTGTTCTTCCAGATTCAAAAATCGTGGGAAAAGAAAGTTTGACGCCCGTGGGAAGGGTTGGTTTGACTCTTGTGGAACCTAACCTTAACCAGAGGGTAGGGTTCCGGCTTAGATTCCACTTGTCTCAACATGTACATGCATGCGACGTCCGCGGGCCATTGTGGTGACCAAATAATGCATCGACATTCCAAGGGTGCTCTGGTCCAATCAGAGTCCTCGCTAAGCCTCGCGTAGGCTCGCGAGGGCCTTGAGAAACGCAACGTAACAACTGCTTTCTCCCGGCTTGACGCGGCGGCAGCGTAGCTGAACACTGGTCACATCAATCAAAAATTTTCCAAACGCATGAAATAATATTGAGCGCTGAGCGGCTTCCCATGGGTGAGAGTACACGTTAAGCGGATCAAGGCACGCCACGCTTTGACTTCACTCGCGATCACTCTACAGCTCTCCACGGTTTGCATGATTGCCACGTCGTGTATTTTCCAATGCGGAGGTATGATTGTCATTTGAATCACGAAATGACTAGCGATAAGCAGTTGACTTGCATGTTACCACACGGCCAGTTGGGTCCGACTCGGCGGCCACTGTCACTTTCATCAACCTGGTGACATGGCTTATGCGGATTGGGTGACCGTGGACGTCACTATAGACCACGCAACCATCATATCAGGGGGACATGCGGGATTACTATTGCCCGGAACTCGGAAGGTATGAATGATGAGTCGCCTTAAGAGGGGAGGGAAAAGAAGCTTACCTTTTTGGATCCTCTTGGACCTTATCCTCACTCTTCGACTAGTAGGATGGCCGCTCTAGAGCCTGATCGCAGTATTCCCTCTGCATTGGCGGAAGACGACCGACGCCTCTCGTTGGCGGCCTCCCTCGAAAAGAAGGAACCGTTGACCGACGATGATGACGTCGATAGCGCCCATGAGGGACTCGAATTTCCTTCAGAAGAAGAGTTAGCGACTCTCCGTCGTGTGTCCGACACTATTCCGTGGACCGCATACAGTGAGTGATTTCCTACTTTCCCCACACCTATTCCAACGCTTTGTGCTAGCGATCGCTGTCGTTGAGTTGGCTGAGCGTTTCTCGGTACGTGCTTCAATATTCTGTTGATAACGAGTTCCCCCTCTAATCTCTGACATTTTCAGTTTTATGGTACGAAAATTTGGTCATTTATTGTCCTGTCGACGCTCAATCATCATGCATTCGAAAGGCACTTTTGTTGTCTTCGTAAGTTGACATATCAGGTTCGCCACTCCTCATGACTGCGCCTAATCGGGCACTCCTTTTCACAGGTAAATTTCATCCAGCAACCACTTCCACCTGGCTCTCTCACCGGTGCCGGTGGGGCGAATGGGCAGTCCGGTGCCCTTGGAGGTGGCCAGCAGATGTCTACTGGATTAACTACATTCTATCAATTTTGGTAGGCATTTGGTTGCAGTTATTTTTATCCCGCTTTAACGCGATAATGCTAGGGCATATATCTGCCCTATCGGTGGCGCTTACATCGCTGACACCTATTGGGGACGTTACAAGACTATTTGCTGGAGCGTGGCTGTGGTCATAATTGGACATATCATCATGATTATTTCTGCAATTCCCGGTATTATCGGCGGGAATGCATCACTCGGGTTGTTCATATTGTCTCTCATCGTCACGGGTACAGGGACTGGCGGGTTCAAGTCTAATATCTCGCCGTTGGTCGCTGAACAATACCGACGCACGAAACCATTCATTACCACCACTAAGTCCGGCGAGCGTGTTATTGTTGACCCTACAATGACGACGTCGAGGATCTATATGGTACGTGTTCCTCCATCGCGCCTCTAATGTTTATCCACCTTCACCGATCCAGTATTTCTACCTCTTTATTAACATTGGCGCGCTCGTTGGGCAAATTGGCATGGTCTATGCGGAAAAGGTAGATACTTTCCTCGCTTTTGGCGGCCATTTCTAAGCATCACTTGCGTAGTATGTGGGTTACTGGCTCGCATTTACACTCCCGACCATCGTCTTCCTTCTCACGCCCCCCGTCCTCTGGTGGGGTCGCGGACGATACCGCGTTTCCCCTCCCACTGGCTTCGTGCTGGGTGCTTCACTCCGTCTTTGGCGATACGCTCTGAAAGGCCGTTGGAGCTGGAACCCTGTTCAATGCATCAGACAACTTACCGCAGATGATTTCTGGGAGAGCGCTAAACCCTCGAAGGTGGTCGGTGAGAAGCCCAAGTGGATGACGTTTGACGACAACTGGGTCGATGAGGTCCGGCGTGGTTTCAAGGCTTGCAGTGTCTTTGCGTGGTACCCGATCTACTGTAGGCGGATTTCTTATCCCGTGCGAATGGTCATGACGTTTTATGTGCGCAGGGCTCTGCTACAATCAGTTGAACAACAATCTGACCTCGCAAGCTGCCACTATGAACACCCATGGCCTGCCTAATGATGTCTTGTCGAACCTGGACCCTCTCGCACTCATCATTTTCATCCCCATCTGCGACTTACTGGTAGGCCGCAAGCCACAATTATGATGTCACCCAAATCGACTTACCATTTCCTCAGATATACCCTTACCTCGCAAGAAAGGGTTGGAAATTTACTGCTCTCAAGAAAGTTGCCTGGGGCTTTGCCACTGGAACTGCAGCCATGATTTGGGCAGCCGTCGTCCAGTACTACATTTACAAGGCGAGTCATTTAGTGTATTCCAACTCGGGCGTGCTAACTGTACAATTAGACGAGCCCATGCGGTGATTATGCAAGTACGTGCGTAGACGCCCAAGGGAATCCAATTGTCTCGCCCCTGAACGTCTGGATCCAAACCGGATCGTAAGCAGTGCACCCGAAGCCTTATCGTCGGTAGACTAACAGATCGATTGATCCAGATACGTTCTGATTGCGTTCAGCGAGATTTTCGCCTCCATCACTGGGCTTGAGTATGCATTCACCAAAGCTCCGAAAAACATGCGCTCGCTTGTGATGTCCCTGTTCCTCTTCCAGAATGCTCTCTCTGCTGCGATCGGCGAGGCTTTCGTCTGTCAGTCGTCATGAGTGCAACTTTTATATCGGTGGCTAGGATCTAACCATTTCGTTCTCGAACAGCGTTGTCCATCGATCCTTTGCTCATATGGAACTACACGTCCGTCGCCATTTTGGCGGCCATCACTGGGATCTTCTTCTGGCTTTCCGTCCGCGAACTTGACAAAGAAGAGGACAAACTTAACAACTTGTCTGACGGTCATTTTGGATTCTCGGAAAAACTTAATCTTGAATCCTGATCGTGTGACACGATACTTCATAGTCTTTTGTTGTTGTCGTTCGGATAAGGTGAATGAACCCACCAGTGAAACACCCGCTGGCACGGTTTATGTTACGTCCTCAGATGAGCGTTATACGTCTTTTTTATACCCTTGATATCGGAATGGTAATTGTTCACGATGTTCGCGTACTGGTCGATGTGTATCACGCTCTCGAAGTATCGAGCGTTCATGTCAACATCGGTAGACATTCCCCATTTATTTTGCGGGCATGACATAGGTGCACATAAGACATGGGGGCCATGAGATAACAAACAAGCAACTACGAGGCACTTCAGGGAGCAAAGAGGGAGGTGAGGAACGCCTCGCCAGCAACGGATCCCGCCTTCTTTTCCTTTTTTCCTTTTTGCACCTGACGGACTGGGCATGGAAATGATGAATATTAGCGCAAGATCGGGCAAGGGGCACGTACGGAGTTCCTGTCTGCGGAGGACCTTGGCGTAAGGATTCAAGCGGAAGAGAACAGCCTTGTTGACCAAGGGGTTCTTCTTTTGTGTCCAGGGTCGTTTCTGGACCTTGGCGTTGGCGGGACGGACGACGGATTGGATCTCCGTGCTGTTGATGAGACGGGTGACATCGGGGTTGGTGATCTTGG
>JBBPRX010000805.1:0-11553 GCA_038093195.1 Boletus fagicola | reverse complement strand
GCCGTATGGGACGTGATGCGATTCTGGATCGATAATGATCCATCCTGGGTATCATCACTCTTCAAGAACCCCCTCGAGTCAAATATCGTTGGCCTACCCTCCATGAAGATGCTGATGATCACCGAAGAGTCCGTCCAAGACTTCACAGCCCGCCTGGTGTATGATTTCTACAGTACATTTCAAGGAGGAGATAAAAGCCCGGAAGATATCTATATCACACTCAACATGGCGCTATATGCATGGCTCACGGGGCTGCGGAAAAATCTGTCGAGGGAATTGGAACAGGTGCAGGGATCAACAACCACACAGCTGAGCAGCCCCCCTGGACCATTTTCGAGAAAAAAGGGTGTGGGATCCGGTACAGAGGTATTATCAGGATCCACAGCACCGCACGTGGAAGACAGCATTATTCCGCCGTTGTCGACGAAGAACCAGGTCGGGGCCACTACATCGTCTGTTCCTGCTGATGATAGTACCTTGGTGATGGACTCTACTTCCTCAGCCAGACGGTCGACGCAACCGCACGAGGGAGAGGGTAACACTCCACCCGCAGTCCCTGGTTCGTTGAGTGGCCCTGGAAAACTGACATGGGTGTACGAACCTAGAGAAAGGAAAATACAGCGGTTGACGATGCGTCAGCTGGGGGAGGCCACCCCAGATGTGATGCATCCCTTCTTCAAAAAGTCGGGGTTCAATCTCGAGGATTCACTACCTCAGTATGTTCATGAATACGCGACGATGCCACTGGAGCAGATTATGGAGGCACTCTTGACCTTGTACAGCCGGCAGCTGAGGGCAGACAGGACGGAAAGGAACGTTTAGATACAATTTGATCGTTTTACTCTATCTTACATGCCCCAACCTCAATTCTCTCATTCAGCATTACGATTAAAGTTCATAAAATAGTACGGAATTGCTAATTTGGCGTTCAAATGTTCATGGGTCAACTTGCGTTCGGTCGAGCCAGATTGGCCGGGAGTGGAGTGTGTCATTGAATAAATAAGCGAGCAACCTATCTACCAGAGGGACCACCTGCACCTACGTTGAAGACACTCAACAGCGCGAAACATCCGTAGAGAAGGCCGACAGGATATGCAACTAGCAGATGTTGCTCGGACATGCGGAGCACCGCTACGAAAATGCCCGATGCAGAGAATGTACACCATATGATTGAGAGCAAAGAGAGCAGGTAGCCAACGAATCCACTAGGTGCATGTGTCCGGTAAGCGGACGGACTCAAACAAGAGGGACAGCACATACTCGAGCGTTACAACTACGCTTACTGCACCGACACCGACCATCGGGAGTAAGCAGTAGCCCAAAACAGACACGACGCGGTAAACGTCGATGCCCTTGTCGGACATTAGGTTGAGAAGGGTGTATATCGACATCGACCCCAGCAGACCGAAACCGTAAATGTAACCAAACTGCGGTTTTCCGGACTATCGGGTTTTGTGAGTCTTGGTGAAACTGTCGAAAGAAGGACCACTGACCAGAAGCAGAAGCATTCCAAACAAGAAGAAGAAAAGGAGAGGGCCTGCAAGGTCGGCGTCGTCCATAATATGTTCATCTACTTGCTGGAGTGGGTTGAGGACGGTCATGGATTTGGCGCGTATATGCGAAAAGTTGATACCCAGTTCTGCGGGCTTGGTTTGAAACGGATATCCAAGAGTCCATATGTCGCCTCACCTTCTAGCAATGGAGGCTCGCCTTCGAATCCACCAGTGCCAAAGGCAGTCCACCAACCCCCGGGCTGCTGAATGGTACCGCCGTACGTCTGAGCGACGCCTCCGGTTGGCATTGAGCCCGAAGTGCCCATGTTACCTTCTAAACTTGAACGCGAGCCAGGATAGAACTGGCCCTGGTCAGAGCCCGCGGCGTAGAACTGGAGGGGTACGCTTTGCTGGGCATGCATTGGGTAGTAAGGGCTGTGAGAGGAAGACGCGCCATAACGGTTGTTCGAGTCTTGCCACATTACGACTTGTATGATAGATCTAGAGGGACTCTGAACGAGAGATACGTTGGTCGCGGACGTGATCGTGGTCGTGGTCAACCGCGCCAGTTGCTTGGGCGTTAGCAAGCCGGCACTTGCCGCAGCCCTCCTGTGACTCTACATTTCGTGTACGATGGCAAGTCTCCTCCCCGTCGCTGCTCTGTTCCTTCACTGACACCGCAGACAGCCGCAGGTATTTGAGATGAAATAATAAGGCTTTTGCATTGTCTAATCTACGAGCTGTAGAACGAGTACATCGAGGAGCACATCAAACGGCATGGCAGACGACTAGACTATTATGAACGGAAGTAAGTATCTCTAGTAATATCTCCTTCCGATCTATTTAAGCTGATCTCTCCAGGCGTAAGAGGGAGGCCCGTGCTGTCCACAAGTCGTCTGCAGTTGCCCAGAAGACCTTCGGCATAAAGGCGAAAATTCTTCATGCGAAGCGTCACGCAGAAAAGGTCCAGCTCAAGAAGACACTCAAAGCACACGACGAACGCAATGTCAAGCAGGCAGACTCTTCCGCTGTCCCAGATGGTGCCCTTCCTACGTATCTTCTCGACCGCGAGGGCCAAAAAGATGCCAAGGCACTCTCATCGGCCATCAAACAGAAACGCAAAGACAAGGCCGCAAAATACTCTGTGCCACTACCCAAGGTTCGGGGCATCGCTGAAGATGAGACGTTCAAGGTCGTCAAGACCGGCAAGAGTAAGAGCAAATCGTGGAAGCGAATGGTGACAAAGGCCACCTTTGTTGGCGAAGGTTTTACACGAAAGCCCGTCAAAATGGAACGGTTTATCAGACCGATGGCTCTGCGATACAAAAAGGCTAACGTCACCCATCGTGAGCGCAGGCAGTGTCGATTTTATGTCATTATTCAATCGTTTCAACAGCCGACCTGAAGGCAACCTTCCAGTTGCAGATATTAGGTGTCAAGAAAAACCCCCAATCGCCGATGTATACCCAGCTCGGTGTTTTGACCAAGGGGACAGTGATTGAAGTCAACGTCTCGGAGTTGGGAATGGTGACGACTGGAGGCAAGGTTGTGTTCGGCAAGTACGCACAAATAACCAACAATCCAGAGAACGATGGCTGCGTGAACGCAGTGCTTTGTGAGTTTCGTTGCTTCTCCCAGTTGTGCCTTCCTAATGTCCATTGGACTACAGTGGTATAGTATCACCCATGGCGCTACATCGTATCCGAGTATTTGGATTAGTATTCCCCCATGATGAGATGTATCCTACTAGTAGAGGTTTATGTAGCAAGCGTAGTGTTGTTGGTGAATGTTTTGCTCAGACCAATCATATCTGCATGAACTTGGATCCGATCCATGTCGACAACAAACTCGCCCGCACCGAACTCACACTCTGCATCGCCAGCGCCAGCGACAGCGACATCCCGTCATGCGCTCACCCCACTCGAGCGTCAGCGCTCGCAACTCGAACGGCTCCTCAAGGATCCTGGCAAACCAGCCTATATTCCCCCTGCACCAAAGGAAAAGACAATACGTGCTGCACGAGAGATGATGAAGAACGTGCAGGGCTCAAGTGCTGGTGCAGGAAGTGGCGAGTTCCACGTATATAAAGCAAGCAGGAGACGGGAATATGAGAGGCTCAAGATGATGGAAGAGGAGGCCAGAAAAGTATGTGTCTCTGCGACGTCTTTCGCTACTAAGCTCAATGTCATCCAACAGGAAACAGAAACAAACGAGTTCGAGCAACGGCGCAAGGAAGCTGAGGACCTCGCGGAAGCAAAGACTGCAAAGAATCGCGCGAAAAGGCAGAAGAAAAAGGAACGTGCAAAGGCCAAGCCTTCGGATAAAGCTGGCCCCGGCGAGGGACGGTCTAGCACTTCTAATGTGCCCTTGAAGAAACGCAGACTGGTCAATGGGAAGGAACTCGTATTCAGAAAACCCGGAGAGGAGACTGACGAGGACGAGGACGAGGATGAGGATGAAGGTGGTCCTGAAGCTAGCGCCCGTGAGGAGCCCGCCCCTGCTGACGGCAACGAGCTTGCCCCTCAGCCAGCCGACGCATCTTGCATAATAACGGAACAGAAGATTACTATTCACGAGGACGATTGACCGTCTTCGCAATGAATTACTCGTCGCATTCCCCTTTGTTCGTGATCAGCTCGGCTTCCCTCACGATTGCTGTTTTCATAGCCCTCGACGGTCACATTCTATTAAGGTGAAGATCATGTACTTACTGCTGTATTCTGCATTCAACAAGTGGTGCAGCATCGTTTCCCGAACAATGTGCCCAGGAGCGTGCCGTGCATCACTTGAGTTGAACTCGTTAGTCAAATGGATCCCTTCACGGAAACCGAGAATCAATAACATCAATAACCACTCCAAGGAGGAAATGAACTGGTGGCCACCATACCGGCTCGCACGGTTATTGTCACCAAATATCCATTCGAGATAATTGGGATCCTCTCAATACCATTTCAGACTTTGATCCGCATTATTATCGCTCTTTAGCGTGCATGTGGCCTATTCATCGAGGATCGTCCCTGTTTTGTTGGCTTCAATGACTTGGTAAGCCTTGCGCTTGTGCCAATTGACGTCCCCGGGGTGCACCGACACCGCATGTGTTGCGCTGTGAGGAAAATTTATGTTGTTTTTCCGCTCAGTGTCAACTTGCGCGACAATAACACAAGTTATGCCTGACATGCTCTGCGCTTTGAGATGCGTTCATCCGTAAGTACTAATGATGACCTGTAGTTGATGTGTGCCGAGTGCTCAATCTTGGGTGAACGGGTTCTCCGCAGAGCTGATTCACAAGATAGTTCCAGGGGATGCCCAGCATGGTCTTCCTTCGCCGAAATTCACTCCGGTCCTATCCCGCAGACTGATCAATGCCCCTACTGCACCCCCGAGAGACTAGAATCTGAAACAAACTGTATGTTTTCTGCATTGCGTTGAGTAATCTCCCAAAATGATCCTATCCATTGCGTTCGCTATTTCGGCCGCAGCTCGGTATCCTCAACTATAAAATCGGTAATACCTGATATAGTTGGTACTTCGACTCAAGAGATTTCCACAAGTATTGACTTGATAGCCTCGTTCTTTATGACATCCCAGTTGGCCAATCCTCCATCCAGCGTGAATGGGACACCTATGGACCTATTACTATCCCACCAATGTTCATCTCTCCTGCAATATTGATAGAGCAAACTTCGGCTCAGGACAGCACTTCGGACAAGGCTTCTGGAAGTATGTGTCCATATATTGCCTGAACACATGTATTCTCATCTGCCTACGGTCAATGGCCCCATACAAAATACCGGCCCTGTCATGGTCTGCATGGCCAATTGCGAGCGATCCTGCACGAGTACTGATACCGCCTCCCCGGATTGAGTAAGCGTGCTGTTGCTCGAGACGGTCGAGTTAGCGCTTACCAGCACGTCCTCTCACTCCTGGTGACATTCCGATTGGCACCCGTGGGCGCCCACTGTGCGCAAACTCGTCACCAACGATAGCTCCTGGACAGTCTCCATCCCTGCTTTCCTAGCTCCTGAAATCATTTCGTTCGCCACGAGTTCCTTGCCTGCTTTAACGCGAGGAATCAAGTATGTAGTTTGCTCTAGTTTCGGCAATAGATTGTTCTGCCTGTGTCCATTTCCATATGGCCTATAATGGCTTAGCGGAACTTGATGCCACGGGCCACCCACATTTCAGGGTAGTGAGTGATTCGGAATGACAGAATCGGGAGAGCCTGAGTCAGACTGAGACAAATGGGTGCAATAGTTTTTCCGATTCATAAGTACTGCCCGTCTGCGCTTCTCAATTATCATGGCGAAGCGTGGCAGCACCAAAGCGAAGAAACCTGCAAACACGCGCTCTGCCGTCGAGTCGCCGGTCGAAGATGTGAGCGAGGACTACCTCTCCGGTAGCGACAGCGCCAGCGAAGACGCGCAACTTTCTTTACATAGCGACGCGCTCGACGAGGAGTCTGACGACGCAGGGAAGACCGAGACTCAGAATAAGAAACGTCGACGCGCCGCCGTCGCGTCATCCTCGAAACGCGCGCAAAGCTCAAAAGACAAGCAGGTGGCCCCTGCACTGCGTAGCACTGGTCCCAAATCCAAGAAGGACGTGTCAGAGAAGAGGACGCCTCCGAAAAAGAAGCGCAAGGTTGTCGAAGATACCGCCGAGGATGAGGGCGACAGTGATGTCGAGCTCAAGGATGGTCAGGAGGTGGTCGGTAGGGTCGTCGAGGCCCCAACGACCGGATGGGGTACGCATATGTTTCATCGAGAACCCGCTTTACAACTCACGAGCCACTTGACAGCGCCGGAAGGCCAGATATCTCAACACACGCTGGATTTCCTGATGCACTTGCAAGACCCAGCATGCAATGATCGCGTCTGGTAAGCATATAAGCTCCTGACCTCTCTGCTCCACCATGAACTGAATTCGCGTATCCCAGGTTCAAACTGCATGGTATCGTACCCCACCGCTATTACGGCTTTTATGACTGTCACTTACAGTGCTTGTTTATAACCCAGAGCCTGTCTATCGACGATGCGAAAAGGAATTCAAGAATTTCGTGGAGGCCTTCACCGCGATGCTTACTGAAGTAGACCCTCAGATCCCACCGTTACCTCCAAAGGACGTTATTCATCGAATTTACCGCGATGTGCGTGCGATTAGATCTGTGCACGTCATCTCGTTGAGTAAGGTTTAGGTTCGTTTCAGCAACGACAAGACACCCTACAAGACTGGATTCCCTGCCAGTTTTTCGAGAAGCGGCAGAAAAGGGATATTTGCTTTCTGTGAGTGTCCATGAGACGCCGCTTATGGGCAGTTCGCTCTGACACACAACCTTTGAGATCATATGTAAGTGTTGTTTCTCTGGATGTTCTGCCTTGACCGAGTCTATACGAAATCAGAACGAGTGAGTTTGTTCCCCCTTTTGTCAATTTATAGTCTTCGTGTTCAACCTTTACGTGCAGTCAAACCAGGAGACGAGAGTTTTCTTGCTGCTGGGGCATGGTGTCCAGCTAAGAACGAACTCAACATGATAAGGTGAGCTTTCATGTTTCCCCGGCAGATCCGGCGAAAATCCCTTACCTTGTGCAAGGAATCATATAAAACGTTCCTCGGATCGTCTTCGCGAGATCATTTCGGAGCCAGAGTTCGTCGCACATTTCGGCGAGCCACATCCACATCCAAAGGGAAAACGCCAGAACGTGTTTGGCGGTGAAGGTGAACTAAAGACAGCGCCAAAGGGAGTGGACAAGAATCACAAGTACGCTTTATCGATCTTTCGCCGCTGCATCAACTTACTGGTGTTTGAAACCCAGGGACATTGACCTTCTCAAATGTCGGTCTCTGGCGGTCTCACGAATGTATGTTTCGAGGCGGTCTCCTGGTCAAGTAGTCGTGTTGATCTGTTTCCCGTCTTGTTCGCCAACAGGTTCACCGATAATCAGGTGCTAAAGGGGACGTTCATCCAAGAACTTGAAAAAGTTGCACGGATTCTCTGCCCCTTTGTTCACTGGTGAGCAGGTACCTATTAAATGTGATTCCCGAGAGCTCAATGTGCTCTTTGCTCCAAAGTCTCAATGACATGATGACATTACCTGTGGAAAGTGACTCCAGCGATGATGACGCGCATGAGTGAATTCGTGGCGACTCTCGAGTCTGGCCCGAATGATCTATAAAGTGTATCGAGATATATATTTGAGCAATCGATGATCTCGCAGTCGCCGGCAAAATACACTACATGAACAAAGACGACGAAAAGCATAGTATACAAACACGTGAATGCCAAACCAGGGAGCGATCAACGCATCGACCAGAGTGTTACCAGTACACATCAAATACAACTTCCTTCACCGTCTACAGATTGGACTCTATCCAACTGTTTCTTCATCCGCCTTTGTCCCAGTCTTAGACCGCAACCAGCTTGTCGTCGGTGTAGATCGGAAGGTCTCCATATTTGATTCCGCCCCTGAGATCCTGCGACCACTGGACCATCTTTGAATTCCCGTAAGGAGGCAGTGCGTCGTCACCTGCGGAAACGTACTAAGGTATCAAGATCATCAGATCATCATCCCAAAGAACGAACGAAAGTGAAAAGCATCCTTACTGGGGGCAAGCAACTGTCGCGATCAAACTGGCTCTTCTTGATCAAGGGAACAGTTACCGTCAACACCTGGGGAACAAGGATCGGTCGGTCGGTTGGTGGACAGTACCGTGGACACTATTGGCACGTACAATGGCATCGCTAAACAACCAAGGTGAACTCGCCCCCCAAACGGGAGCGGCTCCGTATGAGGGGGCAGAGAGCGCGTCCGTTCTGGTCCATAGATTTACCAACCTCATCACACGTACTTTTCCCTTGGGGCAGCAACATCAATGATTACTTGAACGCGCGAGAAAGATGGCAACGGAAATGGGGAGAAATACGCACGAGGTATTTCCAGACAACCACGGGTGCAGACAAGACAATCCACATCATGATCGTGGCTGCAAAACAGCTGAATCGGACAAGCCATACTTGCTTGTCTACGTCCATGGTGGTGCTCTCCAGGGCCTGGAGGGCGATGTAGTAGGTCGTAATGGGGACCAAAAAGGTCAGCCTCCACGAGCGAGATATCAGGATCTATGCTGGAATGGAGGAGGAGATCGAGACGTACATCAAGATGACAACCAGATAGGCTCTCTCGAAGGTGGGCCGACTGTACTGTGACGCTAGCCGGAGGAGAGTCGACACACGAATCTCCCACGTGTTGGGTGAGACCTATACGAGGGGATGGTTGAGTTCGCGCAAACGAAAGAGAGGGGAGAATCGTAACGAACGTAATCCCTCAATTCGAAAGGCAACGTAGGCGGGACTTCAGAGTGAGTTAATTCCTGATCATACATAGTTCAGCTCTCCGGTTGCAAAAGGCAGAGGACAGGCGGATCAGCTCACCACCACGACATCGGTAGTGGCTCGTTTCGGGTCAACTGAGAAAGGGAGGCTCATGGCGGGAAATATTGCTGCAAAAGTGAGGTACGATGATTGTGAGTAGCGAGTGGAGTCGAGTTGAGGAGGACCAGCTCCAAGCACTATCTTGTCGTGGCTTACCAGAGATAAGGGACAGCAACGCACCAGGCGGGACCGCGGTCTACTATAAGTACTTCACAAAAGAAGAAAAAGTGTTGGCCCATCGGCGGCCATATAAAGTTGGGCGACATGACAACAATCTGGTTGACAACATTGACAGGCTCACTCTGACTTGGCATTCCCTTGTTTTGTTCGCTTTGAAAAAGTTGAACGAGCGTGATTTCGGCTGCCAGTGTGGGTATCATCATCAGACTGTTGGCAACGAAGAGAAGAAAAACATTCTAGTAGAACACGGGTGCGAAGTCACGCCAGCTAGCAATCTGAGTGCATACTAGTAATGTACACATCGTACGTCGTTTTTCGTTAATGGTCGACATCGGCTGCACGATGAAACGAATTGCAAGTCATAGTAAAGCTCGTTAGTCACTCTTTCTGAAGCTGGGCGATCGGTAGGCGGTATATGGGCAGAGTGAAGTATTTCCGTGTTCCTCCCCATCTTCCATCGTCTCCTGGGTCGTCCACTCCAACCTCGACATCGTGCCAATGGACCTCGGCTCCGATTTCAGACAAGTGACAATCGGACACGCGAGTATAGACATCGTAGAAAAGCGCATCTTGATGGGCATCTGGTCAGCATCCATCTAGAAGACCGAAGAGAGAAAACCTCGGACATACTCGTCGCGGCAAATCCATTGAAAAAACTAAACCGAGCATCGGGCCCGTCTAAGAGATCTGGCAGACGTTTGAAGAACTTGTAAAACTCTGCAAATATGCTAAGGGTCACACTTTGGCTGAGGACGCCGAGCTCACCGTCGTAGTGTTCCGCGAATGTGTCGATGTAGATGACATCAAACTTGCCCAGCTTGAGAAACTCATCGCTGGAGATTACGTCTTGCCATTTGCCTTTCAGAATCTTGACGCCCGCCTTCTCGTGCCACCCCCTTTCTTCCAAGTAAGCCAGCACATCGGGGTGTGCTTCGACAATGCCATGGAGAGATGGTGGTTTGGAGAGGGATTGAAACATGGTGTCGATCTTGACAAACGTCAGACATGGTCACGTAGAAGGGCAGCGGGGTTCACGAACGATACCCAGACCAAATCCGATGTTGAGAACCTTTAGTCCATTGTCCAGCTTTGGGTGACTCAAACAAAGCTCGTTGACTGTTTTACGCACTGGACACTGTCGTATACAACACGCACGTGGTCGGGCAGACAGTCAAACTGCTTACTGATTTCACGTTCCCATCCCATCATAACGCCAACCTCTCCACCATCCTCGAGTTTGAGAAGGCATATTTCTTGACCCTTGGCATCTTCGGTGTATTGTAAGCGTGAAGCCAGGAAGGCATCGGTGGATGCGGCTGCCGAGGGATCGTCTTCACGGATCACCAAGGAGGAGGGTGCTTCGATCAGTGATGACTTTGAAGAGACGAGGGTAAGAAGCAATTCTGTCAGAGATTCAACAAGGGTGAACGAAATGCAATTGTGCATGGAGCACCTGTACGAATACCAGCGTCACGAATGGGGGTATAACAAGGGTTGTTGTTCATGGACAGGGCGATGTCGCCTGCCGTATTCCCAAGGTTGTCCACTGATGTGGGGGCGATGTGAGGGTTGGAGAGGACAGGACAGGAAGGACTCGCCTGCGTTCCACAGTGCACCTTCTTCGAGGAGGATCTTTATGAGCTGGTCGTTGCCGACATACGCGGCGGCGTGCAAGGGGGAGGTTCCTTCGTTGTCCTGGAACCAGAGTGGTGCGCCTGCGTCGATGAGGTCTCGGATGTTGTCCATGGGCTCCTTTTCAAGGATCGCCTGGATCAGAGTGGTTCCAAGTTCTGTGAGGGTGTTTATTTCTTCCATAAGCTCGACATCTTCGATTATCTGAACATCTGGGTCGTGAGGGTTGTTCTCGCTCATTGCAAACGCTAGTCTTGGGAGAAGTGATTTCTATTGTCAAGGAACAAAGTAGAGCGGGGTCATTTTATTGATTGCGTTGATAGAATCAATGTACTCACTCGCTGGCGGGTCGGAGAAAGGATTAGGCGCGGACTAGCGATCAATGATAGGAGATTACATAATGAGTCGCTGGGCTTGACTAGCTACCGTCATGTCCGAATACTGGGTGTCGCACAAGCGGTACCACTGCAAGTACTGTAACATCTACATCGCGGACGACAAGCCATCGCGACAACAGCACGAGAATGGACTGCGACACAAAGGGAACGTGGAACGGTTTGTGAGGGGGCTGTACAAGGAAGGGGAAAAGCGAGTGAGGGAGAGGGAGGAGGAGAAGGGGATCATGGCGAGCGTTGGGAAGGTGTGTCTGGTGGAATGCTGTTGCCGCAGCACTGACAAGTTTGATGACAGGCAGCGGAAGCGGCGTATGCGCTGGACATCGCGTCTGGACGTGCGGGGGGGAGCTCGTCGGGAGAAGCGAGCCGGCAAGCGGCGGCTGCACCAAAGACAAAGGCGAAGATGGTGAAACCGTCTGACCCG
>JBBPRX010000804.1:0-11561 GCA_038093195.1 Boletus fagicola | reverse complement strand
AGAGTTGAGGTATAACGAGTAGATGGAGTAGTCCAAGGAGGGACTAAATAGTGCAAGTCACTAGAGAGGAGTGACGAGGACTAGAAGACGACGTACTTGCTTTCGGTGGTGGATAGTGACACGATTTCTTGCCGTTTGGAACTCCAGGATATGGCACCACTGTCAATCAGAAAAGCATAGCCCGATAAGGCTCGCTGATCTTCGATGACACTACCATCTGCGTCAGTATATCCAATTAACAGTCTCTTTTCACCTCCATACATTAGACACAACATTTTGGTATCTAGCAAGTAGTGGTAGATTCGCTTTACCGTGTCCCAATGCGCTTGCCCGTAGTTGGATGAGAAGTGTGATATTTGCAATATGGCGTATGAGATGTCAGGGTGTGTGCTGAGTGCAGCATACATGAGGGATCTGACTGCCTCCTGATATGGTATGTGCCGCATCACCGCATATTCAGTGGCTAACTGGGGGGACTGACTGGCAGTTAACTTGGTGCTTGGGTCCATTGGTGTTGAGATGGGTTTCAACTTATTGAAGTTGAAACGGCGGAGTATCAACTTGATGTAGGTTTTCTGGGAGAGAGCGAGAGTGCGCTTGTCCCGGTTGTTGAAGGTACAGTATATGTATGAAAGCAGCAACCCCGAAGGGTGCGCTAGAGGAGAGCTACACTAACTCACATGGGTGGAAAGTAATAGAATCACTTGTGTTATTCATGGTGATGAACCATGTATTATATGTATATGTACAGTTTAAGCAGAGTTGTAACTATGTACTTGCCCTAAGGTTGTACGTGTTGTACGTATTGTATGTAAACTACTTATTGAACAGCTGCTATAGAGCACTATCGTTCAATACTTCCCCTTGCTAAATACCTGGGTAGGTTTGCAAGCATATGAAAGTGCATAGAGCTGCTGTATACATATGTGGGGGTAAAATGGCGAGTTCAATAGAATGTCAAGCCTAATTGTGATCGAAACTTGGTGAATTTGATGTGACCAAGATTCTTGGTGAACATGTCAGCTGGGTTGTCATTTCCTTCTACAGTATGAAGAAGAGATCGACTTGTCCTTCAGTGACAGCTTCATGAACAAAATGATATCTGATTCCAATATGTTTGGATTTGGAGTCAGTAACTGGGTTGGAAGCCATGAAGATGGATTCTTGATTATCGCCACAGATAGGGATGGATTTAAGTTTATATCCTAATTCTCCTAAGAGGGTTTTTATCCAAATGGCTTGGCGGCTGCAATCAGAGAGTGCCATGTATTCTGCTTCTGTGCTTGAAAGAGCAACAGATTTTTGAGCATGAGATGCCCAGGAGAAAATACCATTTGCCAGTTTGAAGAAATAGCTGGTTTGAGAACGGCGAGTGATGAGGTCAGATCCCCAATCAGAGTCTATACAGGCAAGAATGCCTTGGGCAGAGTCACCATCAAAATCAAGGGAGTAGTCTCTGGTACCTAAAAGGTAGCGACAAATATAAAGCGCTTTATCGAGATGTTCCTTGGATGGGTTTGCTGACTGTCTAGCTAGTGCACTGACTGCATAAGCGATGTCAGGGCGAGTTCCAAGCATAAGGTATAATAATGATTCAATGACTATTTGAAATTGAGATTGAAGTGCTGGATCTGCTGTTCCTTCATTGGGAGAAGGATAATATCCGGTGGGAAGAGGAGTAGGGGCTACTCTGGCATTTTGCATGCCACATCGCTCAATGATTTTATCAAGGTAAGCGGTTTGATCTATGCATATTTTCCTGCCTTTTCGGCGGATGCGCATACGTAGGAATTCTTTGGTTTCACCAAGATCTCTACATTCCCATTTTTGCATGAATAGGGATTTGATCTCATCAACTATGGCTTTGTTGGGGCCACAGAAGATGGCGTCATCTACATAGATGATGCCTACTACAATGTTGTAGAGGAATATACCAGCATCAGATTTCAAGTGCTCAAAACCGAGTTCTGTCATAGATTGGTTGAGGGTGTTCCACCAGGCTAAGCCTGCTTGTTTTAATCCATATAGGGCACGATGAAGTCGGAGCACTTTGTGCTCTTGCCCAGGTTGTGTAAAACCTTCTGGTTGTTCCATATAGATCTCTTCATCTAGCTTGCCATATAAGTAGGCGCTTGTGACGTCGAGTCTGGATATATACCAGTTTTCTAGTGCTGCTAGTGCAAACATAAGTCATACTGTTTCAAAGCGCACAACTGGTGAGAAGATTTGATTAAAATCAGTTCCTTCTACTTGGGAAAAACCTTTGGCTACAAGTCTGGCTTTTTTATGGCCATCTGGTTTAGCATCAAATACCCAATGATTTTTAATGACTTTTCTGTCAGAGGGTCCATCGACAATGTCGAAAACCTTTCGCTTTTTGAGGATGGTAAGTTCATCTCTGCAAGCGGATTCTCATTGGGATCGTTTAACATTTGGTAGGTTAGCAATGTCTTTGTAAAACCATTCCCTGGGGGGTTTATTGACCTTTTGGTCTGGTTGTATAGCTTTTGCAAGTAAGAAATATGCAAGCTTTTCTGATACACTTCCTTCCCCTTCCTGAACTAGTTTTGCAATGTCAGATTCCTCTGAGGAAGTTTGAAAAGGGGTAGTGGAGGAGCTGGGCTCAGGATTAGGTGGAGCGGATGGAGTATGCGGTGCATTTACTGCTTCATTCCATCGGGATAAATGCTCTGTGTCCTTGAATTGTTGGACAGGGTGTCTTCTTTCACCATAAATATTTCCTGGTCTATTAGGAATCTTCCTTTCATGCATAGAGTGGCATGGAATAGGTGGAGGGATGTCAGGGATATGATGTCTGACAGGACTAGGGGTCCTTGGAGCAGGTGGTGGAAGAGGTGGTTCATCGTCTGATGAGCTAGAGGGGTCATCCTTTGCAGCCACAGGGGGCACTGGGTGATCTCTTTGGGTAGAATGGGGACAATGAGTGTCCTCTTGATCGTCATTAATCGGTGGTAAAAGGCCGATTGGATCAGGGGCAGGTTCCTGCAAGATTCTTGTGTTGTGCTTCTTAGGAGTAATAGCGCAACGGGGGAACATTGCTTCATCAAAAATTGCATGAGCAGATGTAAAGAGGATGTTGTTTGGTGATCGCATGAATGTGTAGTTGTGATCATTGCCAGGAGCAACACCGAGATAGGTCATTAGTTCAGATTTGGGGGCAAGCTTATTTATGTTGCGGAATGAATCCGAAAACAACACTGGCCAGGCTATGCAGACTATACCAAATCTGAAGTAGAGGAAAACACGAAGAGGACCAAAAAGGGAGAGTAAGAGGATATGGAGTCACGCCTTAATTCCAGTGAAAGAACAAGTGGATTAGACTGGTGTGCCAGTCGTCAAGTGTCTACTTTATATACTGTACATGATCGTGCATGGACCAAGCTTCTCGTGAGAGAGTTTGGTGATAAAGATGAGTAACATGGGAAAAGAAGTTTGATGCTGAGAAAGAAAGAAGCAACACATGAGAGAAGAGCAGAAATTAAGTACACGTGTTGATGATGTCATGGATCTGAGATCTAGTCATGTGTGTGTTCCCACGGTCACGTGCATGCATCGATGAAAATAAAGGTAAAAATGTAGTATGTACAAGCTAAGTGTATTAAAAAGTTTGAAAATATTGTATATCATAACAATTTATCCGTACATCATGTAATATGTGTACATAAGCGCCACAACCAAAGACTCTGAGGTGAGATATATCAGGAGTTTCATCGTGCAGCAACTCATATGGAGTGTGCCAATTTAATCTCTTGAGGGGTGTGCAATTATACTGTAGATGTGGACAGCATGAGCGGTTGCAAATTCCCACCAGCTTGGGGGGATGCAGGCTTCATGTCTCATGGCTTCAGCCTTGTCGATCATGGTGTGCATGAAGCGTTCAGCACGACCATTTTGTTGAGGAGTGTGGGGGGTGTTAAGGTTGCTACTGGTGGTAGAACCTTGACAAGTGACTTGAGTGCATAGACTCGACTGTTGGTCACAAACCAGGTGATAGCCTGACTCGTAAGGCTAGTTGATATCTGTGGGAGCAAAAGGGAGACGGAATGTCCTCAGGGGTGGACAGTGGGAGTAGTCTGGGTGGGACTACGACTGCTGAGGGGTGACCAGGAAGTCCTTCCTTGGGTTCGATGGGCCCAAGGGGTGTCAACAAAGGTGGAGTACAAGGTAAATGTATTAAAAGTTTGAAAATGTTGTATATCATAACAGTGGGAGTCCACAGGGAAGGATTTGAGGTCCGAGTGAATTAATTCAAAGGGACGAGAGGCATGAGCTTCATTTGGTAGAAATGCACAATTTGGCATTTTGCCTAGAGCGCAGCCAGGACAGAGAGAATCTTTCTTGGGGAATTTGACAGTGGGGAAATTTTTAATGTGCTTCCTTGCATGGGATAGAACATCACGTGAAGGGTGAGCAAATCTCCGATGGATAGTTTGGTAGTCAATAGAATATATGACTCCTAGGTGTGCGACAGCCTTTTCATATGGTAAGGATTTCAGGGTGTAAATGGTGTCACCTGGGTGACGAGGATAGAAGCGAATATATTCAGCTCCTGACTTCCTATGTAATGACATTTGCTGCGAGTTACCGTGCACGGTCATGTTGTCCTGAAGAAATCCTCCCATAGATAGGAGTCTAGCATTTATATCAGGTACATGATATACAGTGAATAGGTGAACTGAATAGTTGCTGCTATCGTCCTGTAATACCGAGAGTATAATGGTACCAACTCCTCTGATCTGAGTCATGCCGTTTGCAGTGTATACATTGATGACATCGTGTAGCTCAGAATATTCAGCGAAGTCTGATATCGCAAAAGTGAAGTGGAGGGATGCTCCAGAGTCAATTGTCCAAATGACTTCATTAGTCGATTTTGACTTCCCCTTACATCTAGCACACTGAGAAAACAGGGTAGAATGCACACATGTATTTGTATCTAGTAATAGTACTGATACATGTGGTGCTATGAGCGAGAAAATGTTATTCTCTGTGGGAGGTAACTCGTTTAGCACAGATATAGAGGGGGGGAGAGAAGGTACTGACATGATGATGTCGTCTTCGTCTTCCTCGTAGCCGTGCTCATCGTCAAGGAAATAGTCGTCGAGGATGCCGGCCGCATGGGTGATCTCTCCATCGACGTCCAAGCCGTAAATGTCGACAGTTTCGGTTTCATCGTATTCGTCCCAGGAATGGCATGGGGTATGTTGACGTGCACATTTGCGGTCGCGCAGCGTCAAGAGAGAGCCGTTGGGGTTGAAACGAGACGGGAGGGTGATGGTGCCATCGAGCACGTCCTGCTCGTAGGAGATGTGGCTGGGGAGGTCAACATAGGCATTCTCATCAAATAACTCGCCTGTCTCGTCTGCTTGGCCAAGAGGGCCACAGAGGGACATGGGCGAGACAGCAGGTTGGAGAGGTGGCAACGCAGGTATAAGTGTTGTGGGGTTACCACAAGCAGTGAGGCTGGGGGCAACGCGGTGAGATGGGGAGACGGAACGAGCGGGGAGTGGGGCGACAACACGAGTAGTGGGGCGACAACGCAAGTAGTGAGGTGTTGTGGTGAAAATGTGAGGTGAGAGGATGAGGAGGGCGCGGGAGTGAATGTGGTGCATGCGATACGGTTGGTGAGAGAACGACAAGGTGGGGAGTGAATACAGTCAAGGAGGGGAAGTTCCCCTGCGACCGTATCAAGAGTCCGAGCGACTTCGATGGAGGGTGTAATGCCAATCCAAGTGGCCAACGAGAGAGAGCGCCGGGTGCTTGAATTGGCCGGTGGGCCATATTGTGTGGCACTGGGTGTGTGCGTGAGAGCGCGGGGGTCGTTGGTAGAGGTGGGGAGGGCGAAAGGGATGTCGGCAAGGTCATTGTCAAGGGAGGTGAGGGAGGTGAAATGGACTTGGGCACTGTGAGCAGGCCCTTTGCCCTTGCTGCCGTGATTCCCATGGGGTCGTTTTTTGTCATGTGGGGCATCCTTTCTTTCATTTGCACTACTGCTGCTGCCTTTTTGGGATGCGTGCTGCTGCTGCAAATTGAAAGAGGGAGGAGCAGGTTTCCATTTGATAGCGGAGAGTTTTCGAGCCGAATGATGTGTTGTGGAGGAGGAAGAAGGTCCCAAGCATTGTGTGGCGCATTGTTCCCACGATAAGACAATTGTCTTTCGGAGGTCGTTGAGCATTGTCATGTCGATTTTATCCAATGTGGCGAGTTGTTGAGCGACGACTTCCATCAAGGGGGGTAATTTGGCCAGTAAAATCATGATCTGAACCTTGGTTGTGATGTCAAAGTCAGCCTCCTTGAGACATGAGAAGAGCATGATGAGGTGATCAAGGGCTTTGCCTGGGTGTTGATTGGATGGGATGCGAGTATCAAGGATCTTCTTAAAATCGGAGTAAGCGTTGGCAATTCCGGTTTTACCATAAATATCCTTGATTGCTTTCCAGGTCTCGGTGGCTGTAGATAAAGATCCGATCTTGGCCTGAATGGGGGCCGAGACCCTGAGCCTGATGGAGCCAAGGACCTTGACATTAGTCACATCCCATGTGTCGACTTCCTCTTTTGAATCTTTGTTACCAGGGATCAGGGTTGGTCTGGTTTCTCCGTAGATCCAGAAGTCACCGGTTGACATGGAGTAAGCCTCCATTAAGGGGGCCCAGTCCACGTAGTTGGTTCCGTCAAGGACGGGAACGGCGTTGAATAGAGCGGAAGTCATGGTAGTGGGGAATCTAAAAGAAAGAATTCATCAGCTTCAATAATAAGGAGGAGTTAAGGAGTGACAAGAAAAATTTCTTTAGAGTTCCCACGATACGCAGCAAGGTGATTGCACGTTACCATGGTACTCCATTCAGGTGAGCTAGAGTGCTCATCGCTGCTGCCAACAGTGGGCGCTGCGATAGCTGCTCATCAGGGTTCATAACCTGTTGAAGGGTATGAAAGCAGCATCCCAGAAGGGAGCGCTAGAGGAGAGCTACACTAACTCACATGGGAGAAAAGTAATAGAATCACTTATTTATTCATGGTGATAAACCATGCATTATATATGTATAGTTTCAAGCAGAGTTGTAACTATGTACTTGCCCTAAGGTTGTACGTGTTGTACATATTGTATGTAAACTACTTTATCAAACAGCTGCTATAGAGTGCTATCATTCAATATACTCAATTTATCATCCTCCTCCCCTCGACCCTCTTCTGACTCAGATTTCTGTTACAACTTCAATGACATCGACAGCATCTCCCAAAATCTGGGCATCCCATGGAAAAGTCCAAAGACATCCCCTTCTCTGACTGCCCCACCTTCATTGGATTCACATGGGATTTGACCCACCACACCATTTGCCTCACCGAAATCAAGCGAATCAAATATGTCAATATGATATCCAATTGGAACTTGCACCGCACCCACAACCTAAATGAGACCCAAAAGCTCCATGGTAAATTAATCCACACCACCCAGGTCTTCCCCGAAAGCTGCCTGTACCTAATCAACATTGAAGCCATGCTACTGTATCCATTTTCGGCAACAGACCTTTTCTCTCCAGAACACCCCTCCATGGCACCCAAGAAGACCTTGTCTGGTGGCTCAAGCGACTCACACATCCAGCACCTCCCTCTCCAATCCCTTTTCCCCAACCTCCCACCAACCTCAACGCCTTCTCTGATGCAAGCTCGACTTCTGGCATCAGAATCTTCTTAAATGGCCGCTGGCATGCATGGTCCCTTCGTCTCGGATGGCAAAATGGTGGACATGACATCAGCTGGGCTGAGAGCATTGGTTTTGAATTGCTCGTCCTCGCCATCCTCCACTCTGGTGCCTCTAATCTTCATTTCAAAGTTTTCAGCAACAACCGAGGAATTGTTGAGGGATGGTGGAAAGGCAGGAGCTGCAACAGACCCACCAATGATGTCTTCAAGCACATCCATTCCACCCTGGCCTCATCAAACTGCACAACACACACCGAGTACATTCCCAGTGCAGATAACCCAGCCGATCCTCTTTCACACAGAATTTACCCCCTGCTACATCTCCTCATCCCACCCTTTTCCATTCCAGAAGCCATCTGACTGCTTATCACCAACATCGTCAACAGCCACCCAACCAATCCAGCGCAATGACAGCCGCAACTCACACCACTCACTCATCCACCAAGCCATCAAACCAGGTATGCTACCATACCACCTCACTGACGTCCACCCTCCCGAAACCTCTAACCTCCTCAGAAACCCACTTGCTTCCACCTTTACCCTCCCCCAATGGCCCCCCACCCCCACTCCGCCCTGAATGTCCAGCAAAGGATCACCTACTCCAATGGTGACCCACCACAACTTGCAATACCCCCCTCCCTCTGGTCCCCACCGATACACAATGAATCTACAATGTAATAGCCCACGCTTGGGCAGACTCGACGAAAGAAACCTATGGCTCCAGTCTCCTCACTTACCACTTGTTCTGCGACATCAAAGGTATTCCCGAGAACCAATGAGCCCCATCATCTCCCGAAATCATCACCACCTTCATCTCCACACTAGCAGGCACGTATGCGGATAGCACCATCATAAACTATGTCAATGCTGTTCATGCCTGGCACACCATAGACAGCCTTCCTTGGGCCCTCAACTCAGACAAAACAGATGCCCTCCTCAAAGTGGCAAAATCACTCGCCCCCCCCTCATCCAAACAACCCCCTCATGAACCATACACTGTCGACGCCATCTGCAAAATCTGCAACAAACTCAACTTATCTCAACCCCTCAACACCATGGTTTTTGCCTATTTAACCACCACCTTCTTCACCACTGCTCACACAGGCAAATTCACAGTCAATAACCTTAATGCTTTCAACCCCACCACCCATATCTCCAGGAACCACATGAGCATGCAATGGGACCACCAGGGCTTCGAAGTCACTAACTTTCACCTTCCCCACACCAAAGCTGCCCCTTCAGGAGAGGAGGTCAATTGGGTGAAGCAGGATGGCCCTGCAGACCCCCACAATGTGATTGTCAACCATTTCAACATTAATGACCCCCCCACCAATGCACATCTATTCATGTACAGAATCAAAAATGGCCACTGCCCCTTAACCCACCAAAAATTCCTAAAAACCCTCGAAAAAGCAATCAAAGCTGCCAACCTTCCCCCCCTCAAAGGCCATGAAATCTGCATCGGATCAACCCTCAAATACCTACTATGCAACATCCCCTTTGAAGTGGTTAAGGTCAAAGACCGTTGGGCTAGCAATGCTTTCCTCATCTACCTATGCAAGCACGCACAAATCCTCGCCCCATACATGCAACCCAAACCAGCCATTCATGAAGCATTCCTCCACTACACCATTCTGCCCATCTGCAGATAGATGAGTAAGTTGTGTCCACCTTCTATTTGCTGGGTGCACCACTTCGTTACACACATCGCTGGTCACTCCTACTCCACAGGATCACAGCTCACACCCCCAGCAGGTATTGGCTTCCGTTCTGGACCGGAAAGCGCTACATGCTTCCACCAATCACCTCCCTCCTTTCTCCCATAGTCCTACCACACACCGCATGTATTAGTTACTCACAATACATTGGTTGTCCATATCATGCCTATAGTACATAGCGACTTCCAAAGAGAGTAGAACTACCATGAGAATAGAATTTTAGGACAGACAAAAGATACAGAATAGCTCATGTCTAAGTAGTTTGGTATGGAAAGGCAGGCCTGTGGCAGCCTGACAGGTGACCAATATCAAAGTACGAAGGTACTCCAGGCAGAGGTGACAGCAAGGAAGTAACGATGTGGGAGATATTCACACCGTGTGATAGTCAAGAGTGGTGGAATGAGCAAGAGATGCTTGACTGAGCAAGTAAGGTGTTCTAGTGATCTGAGGAGTGTAACAACAACTGAGGATGGTGGCCTCAAGAGAGCACTGATAGAACTGTGAGAGATCTGGTGAAGAGCCTATCATATTGGGGTGCAAGAATGACCCTTTATATATGATACAGAAAGGTGCACAGACCAAGCTGTGTCTAACACTAACTAGGTAATGCCCTTGTACCCTGAAGGGTTATTGGACGATAAACTATTATATGATGTACTATGTATAGTAATACCCTATACCCTGGATAAAGGGTATGACGTAGTGTCTAGACCGTAAGGGTCAAGAGTATGACATCATGACCTAGACTTGTATGAAATAAAGTAAGTCTAGAATCCAAAGAATATGAATAGTGGAATAATAAGATAACTATGGTTATGGAATATAGAAATTCAGAATAAGAATACCATAGTTTCGATAACCGAACCAATGGAGACAGATGGGGGTCATGGTGTTATGTATGCTGCAGAAATGTCAGGGGGAGGTGGGAAGACAGGCTTTGGCGGCTGTGTGACAGTGACAGGCTGGTACTTGATGACATGGTGAAGGGGTTCATGGTGGGTGGTGGCGTGGACTTCTTTGTTAAGGGTAGAATGAGTGAAGTAGGGGCCAGGGCTGATGAAATCACAATAGTGAGGTACATATTTCTCCAGCTTCTTTCGCAGAGGATGCCCATTACGAACACTGATAGCATATAAAGTCACTGTGAGATCTGTTGCAAGATTCCGCCACTCCTCAGGATCTATGTCCTGTACCTCCAGGATCTCCCAAACAGCATGCGCTAGTCGACTCTTGGGAAGGTGAGACTTGTCTCCAATGGGTGCAGTCACTAGCCTGCATTTCATCCCCTCTATTTTAGGAACAGCCATCAAAGGTTCAACAAACTCAGTCCTGAATCTCCTCAGTGCCAATGTCCCCAAAGGGATGACATGATCCACCATACTTGCAGCTTCCACTCATTGTTCTGCCAGAGCTAGCAACTCAGCTGACCCATTCTCCTCATACCCCCACTTCTTTAGCTCCTTGAGCCTCCTTGAGTCCTTCAACTTCTTGGCAATCTTCTCGTGTGTGTCCCCCTTCTCAGTGGATTTGGCAATGGTATCATGATCCTCGTTGACAGTGGTTTGATGTAGTGTCTATTGACGTAGTTGAGGAGTCAGCTGACAGTATGTGTGCCAACATTGTAACACTTGAAACATGAGATGATATACCGAACGAGTGTTGTGTCATCCTCGGGTATGCCCAATAGCAGCTCCCAGGCAAGATCTGTATCGAAACTATGGTATTCTTATTCTGAATTTCCATATTCCATAACCATAGTTATCTTATTATTCTGCTATTCATATTCATTGGGTTCTAGACTTACTTTACTTAATATGAGTCTAGATCATGATGTCATACCCTTGACCCTTATGGTCCAGACACTATGTCTTACCCTTTATCCAGGGTATAGGGTATTACTATACATACTGTAGTACATTGTATGATAGTTTATCGTCCAATAACCCTTCAGGGTACAAGGACATTACCTAGTTAGTGTTAGACACAGCTTGGTCTGTGCACCTTTCTGTATCATATATAAAGGGTCATTCCTGCACCCCAATATGATAGGCTCTTCACCAGATCCCTCACAGTTCTATCAGTGCTCTCTTGAGGCCACCATCCTCAGTTTGTTGTTATCCTCCT
>JBBPRX010000803.1:0-11568 GCA_038093195.1 Boletus fagicola | reverse complement strand
ATGCCCAATCCCATCGTCTTCCCGATCCTTTGGCACCCAAAGCCGAGGACGACATGGAACCGGAATCAGAGACACCCTCCTCCGAGCTCGTGCTCAGTGCCTTGACAAATCACGCTTCGAACCCTACCCCCGCCTCTGCCTCGCATCTTTGGACCCTCTATACGACACTGACTGCATCCCTCTCTCTGGCTCTCTGTGAATCCCTCCGCCTCATCCTAGCGCCTACTCTCGCAACGCGCCTGAGAGGAGACTTCCGGACCGGAAAAAGATTAAACATGAGGAAAGTCGTAGGATGGGTGGCGAGCGAGTACACCAAGGACAGAATTTGGATGCGAAGAGTAAAACCCAGCGGGCGGGAGTATCAAGTCCTCTTGGCCGTCGATGACTCTGCGTCCATGCGCAACGGGGGTGACAGCGGCTCGAGCGGCGGCGCAGTCCATCTGGCGTACCAAACGGTCGTGTTGGTCGTCCAAGCGCTCGGAAAGCTCGAGGTTGGTGAGGTGGGCGTGGCGAGGTTTGGAGAGGGATGGGAGCTCATCCGTGGATTCGGCTCGGACGTGACGGGAGCGAAAGATTGGGGATCCTCGCCGACCGAAGGGGGTCGGGTCCTGAACGCGTTCACGTTTTCTCAACCACGTACGGACGTCGCCAGTTTCCTCGAAGGTTCTCTGTCCGTGCTCGAAGCTGCACGCGAGAATTCGGGGAGCACGAGTGGGAGAGAGCTCTGGCAACTCGAGATCATCATCTCGGATGGTATCTGTCAGGATCACGAGAGGTTGAAGAGGATATTGAGGAAGGCGAGGGGGATGAGAGTCTTGGTGGTATTTATCGTCATCGACGCGCTCAACAATGCGCCTTCCAGTTCGAATCCATCTGGCGCTGCCACCAGTTCAAGTTCTTCCACGTCGGGCGAGAATCAATCTTCCATCCTGACGCTCTCCCAAGTCTCCTACAAGCCTTCGCCCACTACCGGTCAGATGGAACTTACGATGGAACGTTACTTGGATTCTTTCCCTTTCGAGTACTACGTCGTGCTCCGAGATGTGGAGACATTACCAAGGGTGTTGGCAGATACGCTGAGGGAATTCTTCGAAAGAGTAAACGAGGAATAGACTATGAGGATGACTATGTACATGCTTTCACTTTGTATTCATTTAGTTAGAATTCAAGAAAAACATGAGCTCTGCGTGCTAGACGGTCTATATTCTGGTCCCATCCACTGGGGCATTCACCCAGAGAGCATCACAGATCAATATACTTGTTCCAAAAGCCAGCTGTCCCGTTCGTCGGCGCTGCCCAAGCTTCGATATCAAGTAATCGCATGATGAGGTTATAAAGCTCGACGTTTGCGAACCCAGGTATGATATAAGTGCCGTTAGTCACAGAGTGCCAAGCAGAAGGTTGAATATCGGGTGAGTGGTAGAGCTTGGCACCATGCGAGAAGGGACCATGGGCGACGAATATCGCTCGCATGGAAGGTTCTTCGTTGTCGTAGCCGTGGTTCTGTGTTGAACAAGTAAGATCAATGCACGGATGGGTGGAGAGGAAGGTAGCTTACACCAGTGCTCATCCCCTCTTCGCCCAGCTCCTTGTTCGTCAGGGCATACCCGAGCTTTGGCACAACCCAAATAGGGGCGATCCGCTCGTTTGCGGAAAAGTGGTAGCTTGGAGGCATGGGTGTTGCTTCCTCGAGGTACCCTGTAGAAGAATGATCATATTTTTTCAACTCGGAGCGATTATGGCACAGGTACATACCGCCAGCATACGAATTTGCCGAATAAACTTCGAATTTGCCATTGAATTGTGGATCATTGGATGCACGAATGAGCTTCTCCAAAACAACACGTTCGTCTGTTTCTTCCGAGAGGCGAAGTCCAAAAGAGGGCCATCCATCATGGTGCGTGACATTGTTCCATGTTTCGCCTGTAGAGTTAAAGAATCAGCCAATCATCGAAGACCGGGAAAAGACATGATTTCCTTGGGAGAGGAAGAAACGTACCGAGTATGTCGTCTCCATCTAGGAAAATCCACTCGACCTCGCTGGTATCGGCCATTCCATGGTCACTGACAAAGATCACATCTACTATTTGAGAAAGATTACGTGAAAGGAGTGAGTTATGAAGATCACGGGCGAAAACGTCAATCTTTGCAAGTGTTTCCTGTGATTGTGATGATTGAGACACAACATGTGGTGGATGTATAAACATTGCTGATGAACTCACATTCACAAGCGCAGACATGGGGCCAGTCGCATGCCCAGCTTGATCCAATGACGGTTCGTATGCTATCGTCCAATGAGCAACCGCAACGTTCCACTACCAAGATCGCTTACTCAGAATGAGCTCTGGTCTCTTCTCTACATCCTCAATGTCTACCCACTCTAGTATCTGGTCTAACTTTTCCTGAAGGGGAGCCTTGTCGCGCCAAGGAACGAAATAAGTTGGAGAGGCTCCCGAGCGCATGGTGGGTGGGCCTGGCCTATGGCACGCAAGGATCATACATACAGATGCGAGAGCATACATAGAGAGAAACACACCACATTTGATTCGCGGTTACGAGACCCGCACGTTCAGCCGTCTCCCATATCTATTTCATTGGTTCATGAACAAGGCTACCTGTGGAGTAACAACGCAGCTTACTGGCTCGCCGAACCACCAGCCAGCCAGCATCATGGACTCGGCACGGTTGTACCAGAACTCTGTGTCCGTCGCGGGGTCATAGAAGTTCTATAACGTGATGTTGTGAACGATTGTCAAGAGACGAGCAGTTTGACACACATTGGCAACTATGCCGTGCGATTCAGCATACAAACCAGTCCTGTAAAGTTGGCATTAGATAATGGAGAACGGATGACTAGAGGTGGCGTACAATAAAGACCAGTGGTTCCTAGACGAGTCAAATCGTCAGCTGTGTGGTGACTTGGTTTCGAATGGGACTCACGGAAAAGTCAATGTCTGCCAGCAAAGCAGCTCAGTCATAGCAAAGGACACACGAGAATCAACTGACCGGAAAAACAGGCTGCATATATTTTGCCCTCAATCCCTGCTGACTGATATCTAACAAATGGGGGGTCAAACCACGGTCGAGATAACTCGCGCTGTCGTCAAAAATTAGGATGTGAACGGGAGTGATTGCAACGAACGACGTGCCTGAGTCCGTCGATGGAAATGAGAATGACAGTCCTCTTAAACTCGTGTGTCCCGTTAGAGAACCGCACGGTGTCTCTCGTCGGTTGCTGGGACGTCCGCGCACTAAAGTATGCAGCTCCGCCGACGAAAAGCAGGACGAGGGCAGAAAGGGAGGCCAATGTCTTCCATGTGGATGATTTACCTGGGGCAGTTGGCTGGACGTGGACCTCTTCGTCCTGCAACAGCGGGCGTTCTTCGTCACCGTCCGTGGCAGCCATCGTCGCGGAAGACACAACTCTGAGGCAACCCAAATAGGGCGATCTGTAAAATGTGGCTGTGTATATTGCATTGACGCCACAGAGATTCAAGTTGACGTGTCGATGGACATGCCTTTCTTCTCACTTCCAACAAGCCTCCTCGCGTTCGTCCGCGCATCAATCACATACATTAAAATATGGCTAATATACTTGTTACTCGACATCCTCGCCACTGGACCCATGCCGAGGCACATCTCGTTTGAAATGGATGGGAACAGAAGGTATGCCCGGAGGTTAGGAAAGGAAGGGAGAGAAGGCCATCCAGATGGGTTCAAGAATCTGCTTTGGGTATGTATCTAGCAAACCAAGGCCACTCCACGCTCTCACGCGTCCCCGTGTCTAGGTCCTTGAGCTCTGCATACGTCTACGTATACATTGCGTGACCGTGTACGCGTTTGCCATCGAGAACTTTAACCGACCCAAAGAGGAGGTGGACACGCTCATGACGCTTGCAGAGGAGAGGCTCGTCGAGATCGCGCAGCGCGGGTACGTTTGTGTCTTGTTCTCCTTTGGCGAGTGTCATTCACGGCTCCGCGGTAAAGTGAGATCCTAGACAGACATGGTGTGCGCTTGAACGTGCTGGGAAGACGAGATCTCCTTCCTCCGAACGTGCAGGCAGCCATAGGAAAGGCAGAGAACATGACCCGGCACAATAACGCGTGCGTTTGTTTCGTGCTCGTGCTCTCGCAGTTCGTTCCTACAGCAGGCATGATAGTGCGATCCTCAATGTTTGTGCACCCTACTCGTCGCAAGACGAGATCACGACGGCCGTCGAGAGTGTCATTCAAGAAGCCCTCGACGCCGGCGATTTAGACGGCAGGTGAGGTTCCCTTGCCCATTCGCGTCATATTGTTCTGACTTTGGATCCGCTCAGCACGATTACCGAAGATTCCATCAACTCCCACCTATCCACCTCCCTTGCAGGCAGTCCCCCACTTGACATCTTTGTACGCACGAGCGGTGTAAAACGGTTGAGCGGGTTCTTGACGTGGCAGGTGAGTTGGCCACGCGTAGGAAGAGGTTTCCTCCGCTTACCGACTGGGTAGTGCTGTGAAGACACGCAAGTGCACCTGGTGGACACGTATTGGCCGGAATTTGGACTCTTTGACCTTGTCCCTATATTACTCGAGTACCAACGGAAGGTGTGGGCCAATGTGTAGATAGCTGCGCATTATGTAACAGGCACTTGATGTCTGGCAATGTACGGGCCTAAGCGCTTCTGCATTCAACGCGACGATGTCTATGCTTGACAAGTTCAGGCGGGGAGCGCAACGAGCGAGCATTCAAGCCACCGCCCTCGTCAAAGAAGGCTCTTCCCGTGTCGCCTCTGGCTCGCGCGATTTCGTCCAAGGTTTCACCCTCCCCGGCGAGGCAGACAAGGCAGCCAAAATTCTGGCCAGTTTCCTCGGTTCTTCCCCTCATTTTCATCTCAGAGACACCCCGTCTGACTCCGTATCTCATACAGCCGATCCAAATCACCCCGAGTCTGCACTCAACTCCGTCCCAAAGGCGGTACTACAGCATGCACGAGGTACGTCCAGCGCGCGCGCGCGCGCTTCCTCCCGTCCACTGCACTCACTTTCCACCACCCAGGTCTCGCCGTCTTTCAAGTAATCAAAGCTGGTTTCGTGTTCTCCGGAAAAGCCGGCTCCGGCCTCGTCATCGCCCGTCTCCCAGACGGCTCCTGGTCCGCCCCCTCATGTATCGCCACAGGCGGTCTCGGATGGGGCCTCCAAATCGGTGCTGACATCACCGATTTCGTCATCGTCCTCAACTCTGAGGACGCCGTCCGCGCGTTCTCCATGGGCGGGAACGTCACCATTGGGGGAAACGTCAGCGCCGCGGCGGGACCTATCGGGACTGGTGGGAGTGTTCAAGCGAGCTTGGCACATCCTACGAGCATGTTTTCGTATTCAAAGAGTAAAGGTCGGTTGCCTCTTTTTTTTTTTTTTTGTCGGTTTCGGGCATGGATGCTAATGGGATTCATGGTAGGTCTCTTTGCGGGCGTCTCTCTCGAGGGTACCGTCTTGATTGAGCGCAAGGATGCGAATCGCGACTTCTATGGTTCTCCCGTACCAGCGCGTGATATTCTCGGAGGGCGGGTTCCCCCGCCCGAAGTGGCCTCGAGACTGTATGAGATCATCGAAGCTGCCGAGGGGCTAGACGAGACAGGCGTCCCCGACGCCGCGTATTACCCGGGTGCCATCGGCCAACATATCCCGACGCAAGGCCATCAGACCGTGTTTGATTCCGAGGGGCACTAGGCGAGCTGAATGTGTTGCAGACGTAAGGATGGGGGAAACAATAATAATTCATGTTCACTATTTCTTTTTTGCATACTGCTTTTCCATTTTTCAATGTAATGTGTTCTTGACGTGTTGATACATACTTTTGATATCCGAGATCAATCTCCCTTGTTCATTCCAAGAAATATCCTGATTCAAGATTGGTTTATACAACAAGACCCGGCTGCTTCCAAGAAATCGAACATCAAGTATAGTTACATCATGCCGGATCTTTCAACTTTCCTGAATGGCGTTTAGCGCCACACATCATTCAAGGTTTGAGCACCAGATGCCCCCGTTGTAAACGCATTGTTGGGATCCGACTCCCACGTCACTTGGCCGTTTTCGATTCTGAGGTACTTGTACTGGATCGGAGTGTTTGCGGGCAAATTCACGGTTGCTAGTGACGGCAGCGCGGCGTTCATTCAGTCAAGGGTCCTGAACAAAACGAGAGTGCAACGTACTGCTCCAGGTCGGGTAGTTGGCAGAGGACAAGAGGAGAGGGTTGGAAATACCCCAGTTTGTGAGGGCGCTGACTGAGCCAGTGAGGTATATGCTCTCTATTGCGTCGTGAATGCTGTCAGCAACTATGCCATGCAATTGCCGACCACGCACCTCCCGGGACAGTGGTCGCATCGACGTTGAACTCGACCGAGACCGTCGGGGCGTTGCTCGTCAAGCATGAGCTCGGGACGGTCAAACCTTGTGCACCCCAGCTCGCCGAGGTCTGTCCTGCACGGGCGGCAAAGACTGTGAGTGCAGATGCGTAGCTCCAAGTAAGGTCGATGGCGCTGAGCGGGGTGCCGTTGTTCCTGCTGAATTGCTCCGAGAGTGCACCATCGGAGGGAGTGTACTGTGCGCCAATGGCTATGAATCCATCTGCAAACGTCTTGATGGCACTGGTGAGTAAAGCAAAAGTAGAGGAGGAGGATGGAAAAGTGCCAGCAGTGAGCGAGGTGTCAAACTGTTGGAAAAAGCCGAGCGAGGTCGAGGTGATTGTAAGGTAGCCTTGCTTGTTCCAGACGATGAGGGCGTCGTAGAGCTGCTCTGCAACCGCGAACGTGGTGAGATACCATGGCTGGAGCATCGGGTCAGACTATAAAGGTTGCAAGGACGGGTGGACTACGCACGTTACCGCCTTGATAGACATCTTCGGGGTAGCGACCTGTGGCGACGGCAGCGTTGGCGGGAATGCCAAAGTTGATGGAATAGATGTAGCGGAAGGAATCGACATAGGTCTTTAGGTTTGAGAGCGCCTTGTCGGAACAGGGTTGGAAAGTAGTAGGATCGCAGCCTGCGTTGAGGTCAAAAGTGTGAATGGAAGCAAGGACGGTGTTTGCGTCGATGCCGGAGCGACCGCCTCCAGTGTTGGCAGTCATGTAACCGGGAGAGGGAGTCCAATAAGACTATGGTTGCAAGTTTAGTCGGGATCGGGTGGAGCGAAGGGAAAAGACAAACCTGGAGGAAACAGAGGATATCGTCGGCCTGAGCGGTATACTGGGTCGCGAGGGAAGACTGGCCAAAGGCGGCAGCCAAGGACGCACCCTGACGGAGAGCACGGTGCTGGACGGCAGTGGTGAAGAAGGAGGACGAGTCGAGCTCTTCCCAGAGATCAAAGGTGGACTGGTTCCAGTTGTCGGCGACATAATTGAGGTCGAGCTGTATGACGGGCCAGAGGGCGTCGGTGGCATAGGAGGCGTTGCCGTCTGCGACTAGCCAGTTGGCGTAAGCGGTGATGGCGGTAGAGCGGAGAGCAGGGCCGTCACGCTGAGGACGACCCCAGGGATCTGTAAAGGCGGTTTCGTTGATGTAAAACTTGGGCTCGCCGAGGCCACCGGAGGAGACGGAACCGCTCGGATTGGTGACGTGCTGTATGTTTGCCTCTGCGTCGACGAACATGTCGATGAGGGACGCGAGGGAGGTGTCCTGGCCGAGGGTGTACTGGTCGATGAGGGTCTTGAAGACGAGAGAGGCGTCGCGGACCCATGAGTAGAGGTAGTTTGGGTTGGACGTGCTCGGGCTGGCGACGACGACGCCGGGCTGGCAGTGGTTGGTGCTAAGTGGCGCGCGAGACCGAGAGGAGAGGGCGCTTACATAAGCGCCGGATGCCTTGGAGCCGTCCGGGCCGATGTTGGCGAGGAGGCCGGCCTTTGCGATCGGCGACTCTGAATCGACGTACCCGTCGACGGAGGCATGCGCGACGAGGCTGAGGACAGAGAAAACGACGGGGTGCATGGCAGAATAATCTGATTTAATTTGCCCGTCTGCTCATCCTAAAGGCCGCACGGCGCAGGGCGCGCTCTAGGGCAAGTACTACAGCTACGTCTAATGGATCGGCAAATGCCGACCCCTCGACGTTTGAGCTCATCCGAGTGGCTGGATCGACTCGCAAGATGACCCGTACGCTCGTCCTGGCTCTCTGTCTCCTCCTGCACACCTGCTCGGCCCGCTCGATCCCGCTTTTCTTGTTCCTCCACCAGTTCTCGCCGACCTCCCCAGACGGCTCCTGGCTCTGGGGCTGGGTCTGGGGCGCGGAGAGTTCCGTCTCCGTCGTCGATCGCTCGCCACCGCTCACCTTTTGCTCTCGTCCCGCTGCATTCGGTCCTGAACTCGACGATCCCCTCCTCGGCTACGTCCTCCCTCTCTCCTCCTTCACCTCCCCCTGTCCCTCCCCCTCCCCTCCCCTCCACAATGCCTCAAACTCGGCCTGTCCTCCCCTCTGTCACATCGGCCCATACCGTCCAGATCCAAACGAGCCCTGGATCGCCCTCGTACAGCGCGGAGACTGTCCTTTTGTTGACAAGGAAGGTCCTCTTTCCTCTCACCTCACCCCTCCCTGAACCTCTGCATCAGGTCAGAGAAGCCCAACGTCTCGGTGCACGAGCCGTCGTCGTAGGCGGTCAACACCCCGATCTCACCGGTCTCCCCGATACCCTCGTCAACATGTACAGTAAAGGTCCTTCCCTCGTTCTTCCACCCCAGAAACTCCCCTTGACCCTCACCCCTCCCAGGCGATGCTTCTGATATCACCACCGCGTCTACCTACATCACCTATTCAGACTACAATGATCTCATCATCTTAATCGCTTCTTCCACCACTCGTCATGCCGGCTTGAAAACCCTCTCCCTTCTCATCACAACTCAATATTCTACTTGGGAATGGTACTCGTAAGTCTCATCTCCACTCTCTCTCTCTCTCTCTCGAGTTCACACTTCCCATTCCCATCTAGTCCTATATTGACCTTTGTCGTCATTCTAATCCTCCCCTCTTGCCTCACCTTTGTCACTCTCCTCATCCATCGTGTCCGCATGGCACGTGCTGCCCAGCGCGATCGCGCTCCAGAGCATCTCGTAAAAAGTCTCCCTTGGAGAGTTTGGAATGGCACCGCTTGGGAAAAGCACCAAGGCTCTATCCCTCACCCAGATCCCTCCTCTCTCGCTACAACCCTCGACATCGAGGCAGCCGACCAGAGTGCTTCAAGACCTTCCGGTTCCCATGATCAACCCCTTCCAATACCATGGTGCGAGACACAAGTCGAATGTGCAATCTGTCTCTTCGAGTTTGTCAAGGGCGATCGTGTCCGCGAGCTCCCATGTCACCACATCTTTCATCTCGACGAAGTCGATGCCTGGTTGATCAATCGCAAGAAACTCGTACGTCGCTTCTACTTCCATTCTTCCCTCCTTCACCATTGTCTCCATTCCACAGTGTCCCGTCTGCAAGGCAGATGTTACCCAGCCTTGGCAACTCTCCTTGACCAAAAGTGCCTCCAACACCCCTTCGAGTGCCGATACAAATCACCCACCAACACCACCCACCGAACGTACTCCACTGCTCCATGACCGACATGACGACGTATCTTTGCCGAACGCATGACCCTTTATGCTTGTATTATTGTATGATAGCCTTGCTGCTTTATTTGAGTCTGCGCCGAGGAGTGGACATGTGCTACAGTATTCTTGTGTGTTCTCGCGGCTCTTTATCAGTTTTATCGCGCGTGAATGATTAGGTTTCATCCCCGACGAGTCTTCCGTGTGATCAGGACATGGCCTGGGCACTTGGATACCAAAACCAGTCCATCATCTCCGAACGAACAATAAAAGTCACAGACAAGGTTTGTCGTCTTCAAGGTACGCATGAAAATTTGACAGCCGGGCCTTGTCGTGTTATTGTTGTCGACCTCTCCAAATTCCGCTCTTATTCGGAGCTCTCCATGCCCGGCCATCGGATAGCAACCGGTTCTTCCACCCCAAAAACGTGGCCAGTCCTATTGTTCCTGCATTATATTTGACCACACCACCACGCAATATCCCTCTTGTTCTCCCCGTAAGTACACAGCCGAACTCGCTGAACCGAATCATAGATTCTGTCCGCGAATCAGCGCATGCATGTAAAGCTTATGTTCTTCACTTCCGCCAAGGGTCGTCCCCTCGCCTGAACTTTACCACTAAAATCAGCCCGGCTTCCAGCCATCCTCGTGAGCGAAATGCGGGTCATCATCTTGACCATCATCCGTTCGGAACTAGATCGGTTTCGGATATAGCCATTGTCCTGTTCTTACTTCGGCGCGCGTGGATTGGTGATGTGGTGATCAACCCAGACTGAGGAGACTTGTCTCTCGACCGTGACGTATCTTTGCATTGATTCCCTCTTTGTCTCACCTTGCTTGCTACCTTGTCTTGCGTCCCACTGGCAACAAGGAGCGAGAGGCGGTTTAAGCTTTCACGTGTTGTTCCTCCCTCACAGACTCTACCATCACACTATCCCTGGAACGCATGGTCCCTGTGGGCAATATTCACGAAGACCAGTACTGCGCTGTGTGTAACGGTGAGCCTGCTCCACTCCGGGTCGCTGTGAGCGTGCTCTCATGAGACACATCATCCGGCGCACAGGCAATCAGGACCTGTCCCCAACCGGCCTCTATAGCAAACGAGCTGCTTGCCGATATTATCAGGCAGGCAACTGTAGACGTGGCTCTAGCTGTCCTTTTGCACACTTTGCCGTCGCAGCTCAAGTAGAAAGTCAGTGTCCCACTCTACCCCATGGTTTGTTCGGCTGGAGCTGATCCTGGCTAGCGCCCACTCTGCCGCATCCAGCACACCAATCAGATCACATGTTTGGTGAGTCATGTGCATGGTGTGCGCGAAACGCGGCATTTCTGATCACCTTCTACCGATAGCTTACCATCCTCTTGGGCAAACCCCTGTCTATCGCCCTCTGGGCCCGCAAACGCATCCAGTTTTCCTATGGCAACCATACATTCCCCCTTCGCCCCCCTTTGATCCGCGTTACGGACTTGCCCGTCAAGCAGAGACTGTCCCAGATTACCCAGACGACAAAAGTGATCCGTCCTCTGCTGAATCATCGTCCACGACGACGAGCATGGACTACCAACTTCGCATGGCGCTCGATGCCGCATGGTTGGAAAGGGCAGCAGAATTGGGGACCGTCTCAGGCATCGCGACTCCGTCTGGCGATTTCGGGATCAATCCGTCACCGGGATATGGGGGCTATAGTTATCCGGTTTTTCCCGCCGTCAAGACCGAGCATCTGGCGGGACGGGCATGTGCGACGTCAGCGCAAGGTCTCGACCAGGGCTCGATGATAACGCTCCCGTCTCCATTTTCGCTGCCATGGCAAGATGACATGAAAAAGAAACCACTCGCGTATAAGAGTATGTTTTCCTCTTTTTATTTATTTATTTATCCTTGATCGAAATCGTTATCTTTTGACGCCATCTATGCATTTTTTAGCAAAGCCGTGTAAATTCTACACGGAAAACGGCAAATGTTCAAGCGGGGACAAGTGCACATTGTAAGCACCAAATTTCTCCCTCC
>JBBPRX010000802.1:0-11581 GCA_038093195.1 Boletus fagicola | reverse complement strand
AATCGAAAGACGGACCGTTTCCTGTCGTCACCCAGGATTGCATACGCCTCGCTCACGGCGTGAAACTTGGTTTGTGAAGCCTTGTCCTTGGCGACGTCTGGATGATACTTCTTGCTCAGCTGTGCCCCTCAGTGGTATGAGTGTGATGTGCGCGTGTTCATAATGTCGATCGTCTTACCTGATAGTAGCTTGTCTACGTGGGAGTTGGTTAGTAGGGAAGGTTGGACGACGCTGGTCGGTACCTTGATTTGGGCCTTGGTAGCGGTCCTTGGAACGCAGAGGGTTGCATAACGATCTATATGCTTCCTGTGACTGCGCGCTGCCGACGAGAACTTGCGGATTCCACGAGGAAGAGATGACAAGGGTTCAGCTCGCTGTGCAAACATGGAGTGAGAGCGAGTCGAGGTGTGCATGCATGGTGAATGTTTCGTCATGCAAGTCATTATTGAAAGAGTCTGAGGAGTCCCGGAAGATAACATACGTGGGAATAACATACTTGTATTGGGTAGAACACTCTCCGGTTTGACCCTCGTCCACCTTCTCTCCATACAATTCTACGGGCGAGTCTTTCCACGAGTCCAAGTCCGTTCACTACCTCAGCCCAATCCTCTCTCGACCAATTTTTTAAAAAAGGCAAAGAAATATGTTGCAATATATTTTCTTCTGGAGGGGACGATTCAACACGCCCGTATGTTTCTCATTCCCCCGTTGACTTGCAATCGCTGACACCTCCGTCTTTTCGTTATTCACTTGCTCGTCTCTCGATTGCTGCGTCCTATTTCGTGCCCTGTCCATACAACCACTTTTTCGTGTGGGGGTTACGAACTCGTGCGTCACCGTCACCTCGACACAGGTCGTGAGGCCACTGGCACCATTCATAGCTGCTTCCGCTGTCACCTTTTACCTCGTCAACCAAATGCAGGAGCTTGGTGTTCGTTGTACGTGTTAATTAGCCCCCACTTTTCTCTCTCTCGATTCACCCCATATCAGCGGAAGCATACGCCAAGGATCCAAAGAACCCATACGCTGCTCAGATCGCAAAGGAGGCAGAGTCACACCATTAGCATACTCGTACACGCTCGCTGAGATTAGCGCAATCGCCCCTTGCTAGGTACCAAAGGTAGCTTGTTGCTGTCGTTTGTCTCTTTCGTACTGACCCGTTCAACGTTATTTTTTAAGGGATAGAAATATTGCATTGCGTAGAATCATAACTGTCTTCGTACCCAACACTTGACTCGGTATTCTTCCTGCTCGGCTTGTGCAGTGTTTAAGCAAGAGTAAGTCATATATTCACCTTGTCTGCCAAAGACGGCAACGATGACTTGGTGAGTATGCGCCGTTCAGTGACATGGATTCTACAACTCAGTCACCTTTTGGGAGCATACATTAACGTCTAATTCCCACTGACCTTCATTCATCGTTAGTAGTGTTATGTAAATCGCGTCGCCCTTCCTCACCCATCTTGACCATCCTCTTGTTTCCCCCTTTCCCTTCTGAGCCTCCCTTTCCCTCTTGACCTATCGACGGACTCCCAGTCTTTCTTCCCCGCAATGAACAACTCCCCATTCTCGTCGTAAGCACTGCTGAATCTCTCTACCTCGAGTGCAAATCGTGCGCTCCCACCCTCGTCCCCACAAACTTGTCTGACGCCCGCCAAGAACGCCGAGACTACTGCGAGGTTATGCGCCACGAGGAACGTGTGTGCGGACATTTCGTGGGTATGAAGGAGGTGATGTATATACGCCCGACTATACGGCTTCTCATACCGCACGATCGCTTCCCCATCAATGGTGGTAGCGTACGACTGCTGATCGACGCTGCTGTGTAGAATGTGTGATGACGGCGAGCGGGGTGAGCACGTGATACATGGGCAGACACGTCGCTGCATTGCAACGCCATCCACACTTTCTCCCGCACCCACGAACGTATCTGTGAGACGCCCAAACTGGCGTGCATAGACGGAATCGTACAGGTTATGTCCCAAACGCCGTCGTCCATCCACTGCGTCGTCGCCTGCAGGCACCGGAAAACAAAAGTCCAGCGCGACGCCAACGTTGGCAGCGTTGATCGCCCATCCGACGTCGAACAGATCAACGCCCACGTCCCGGATGAGACGGAGCATTTCATGGGGCGATCGCGTTCCCGTCACGAGGCGCGGTTTCTGCTCCGGGAGATCCCCAAGCGATGCCCTGAGCAGGGACGCGATACTCTGCGGGACGGATGGTTCGGCTCCCACGGGTAAGACGCTCGACGCCGTCAGGTTGATCTCTCCCGCCGTGCTCGGGGTCTGTGCCTCTGCGATAGGCTCAGGATGTTCTATCATATCTGGACTCTCCAGTCGGAGAAAATCGTCGGGCAAACTTTGATGCTGCGACGTGTTTGGACTCGGTTTGATGTCGCGCAAGACGGCGAGGTCGGACGCGTAGCCAGAGATACCCTCATCGAGACATCGAAGTGGTCTCACAGCATCCGCTTCGGGACCATGGAGCGTCTCCCGGAGTCCATAGGCGAAAGCCTCGCGTGCGGGTACTGACGTCCCGCCCGCCATGTGGACAAAGACGTTGAGAGGATGTCGGGACAGTCGAGGGGTGTCTGGTTCAGATGAACTGGCGTCGCTAGGAAGGGGCCGAAGTATATCTGCGACCCACGTCGCACTCCGCTCGATGCTCTTCGTGATGCGCTTTTGAGAATAGGGAGGTGGCGTGAAGGGTATGTCGGTGAGCGCAAAGACGACGTCGGGTCGTATCTTGTAGACGTACTTTCGCCAGTCTGATAGAGTCACCTAGTACACCCCGAAAAAAATAGAAAAAGAGAGAGAGAGACGGTCGACCATCATCAGACGAAAATGTCTTTCGTTTTACCAAGGATAGAAGCAGACCTTCTTGATACCCCGGACGCAGTTCGCAGACACGTATGTGTTTCCGTTTGATGGCATCTCCCGCGTGTCGAGAGGATTTCGAAGACAGAGGGATGCAATATGTCGATCCTTGTCGAACCCCAAGAAGTTATGCAACGGATGTGGACCGTTCTGTAGGGTCGGAATCGGGGGAACTTGTTCCAGACTACAAGTACCCCAACACAAAGCATCTGTCAACAGACCGATAGACCAATAGCAGAAAAAGACCGCGATTCATGGCGCAACATCACAGGGGGCAAAACTCGAGAGAGAAAAGAAACCTCGATGACTCACAATGACTCGAACGGGACGTTTATCCACTGGATCGCATCCGATCCGTGGGTGTGATCTCGCGAAAAGTGGGGTATGACACCGCGAGAGGTACCGACGAGGATGTTGGGCGTGTCCATCGTGATGCTCACCGTGCTCGTGCTCGTGCTCGTCGACGCGTCGTCATCGCGGGTGAGCGCGACTCGACCTACTCTTGGGCCGAATTTAGGAACGCAAGGTGGGAGGGTAAAGGTGAGCGATGGGTATCGTATCGTCGTGTCGATCTCGGGTAGTGGGATGCCCGTCGACTGCGTCATCGACACGTGGCGGCACAACAGTAATCAGAGGGCCGTCCTTGGAACTGTGAGATCGTCGTTAGCTCGAACCGACCCACCGGGTAGAAAGGTTAGAGACAAACAGATGGACGGTGATCAAGACTAACTGGACGAAGCAATCACGTTTCAAGGAAAATCCTACCTGGTCAATTTAGGAAGGGTTAGGCTAGCCCACAAAGGGACGCGGTGCGCCGATCTCAAATCAGCGAGAGTGTTTCAAACTCCGCGAGTACCTCCACTCCAACACATGTACTTGCGAACGCAACCCAGTTGCGCGCAAAAGCTTGCCCATATAGTTCCGTATGTACATTGAACATAACCAATACTCCATGTACAATAAAAAAGGAGCAGCCCACTACAAAGGGGACCACAACGTTATGACAACCACCCGCGAAAACCCAATCCGTGAAACGTAAGAATTGACACAATTCAACAGTGAAACTGGAGCGAGCAAAATAACTTATGCTGAATTGTAACCGTTAATCGGTGCCTATGCGATGCCATGTCGTGCAAATGCACCTCTAATCAGTATGTAATGCGAAGTAATGAATTGAATGTGGCCACTGAAGCGTTGAGTGCGACGGAGGACTGTCGGTTGAGTTCAGCGTGGGTAGACAATTAACGAGGATGCATACCTTCTACTGAAGAGAATTTTTCCAGTGATTCTGAGAAAGAAATAGTGATATGTACATGCCGGGATAAACGAAACAAAATGATGAAATCAAAAGAAAATGAACCATCAGGTATATGCGCTATATGAAACCGGAAAGGCGGGAAGGCGGGCCGGGCGGCATCAACGGCGAGGCTCAAGTAAACAAAGTTGGGGTTGCCAGCTACCCCTCGACACGTGGTGCACCGCAACGAGACAGAGCTGGTCGAGCTGAATGCCATTGGGTCCGACATTCCACTCCGCATAATCCGAATCGTACGGCTCGTCGCGGTATTTCTAGCGAGAAAGGTATCAGCATACATACAGCTACTGGAACCAATTGTGACTAACCTCGATCAGATCTCGGACGCCTGCTGCAACCGCCTCTGCAAGTTTCACACGTGTGATAGGAGCGCGCGTTTTTGTCCAATCCAGGGCAGCAATCGTCTTGGACCACGGTCTGTACCCCGGCCACTGGAACCCCGGCTCGACGTTCAGCCACAAGAAGTTACTACTCAAACCAAACGAGCCCACCTGAACACGGAGAGTAAACGTCTTCTTCCCCATATGGCTAAAAGCCTGTGTGCGATCCCGAATACGAGTAAAGCTGTCCGTTTTATTTATAACGTCAATGATCGGGATCCCAGTTTGATGCGGGTTCTCCAAATCAAAGGTGATGGGCGGATGCTGGTCAGGTGTGTTGTACGATGATATGCTGCTGGTTGTATATCGCTCTTGAGGAATCAAAGGACCCCGCCCAAAAACGTATGAATTGCTGCGACTACGCCCGTGCGAACCCGACGACGTGGAATGTACACTCCGTGCTCGGTCGTGGCGGGGCACCACTCTCCGTGCTGTCTGCTTCTGTGTGTCAGCTGTACAGTGGCGCATGAATTGGCATACAGCACTAACAGGACGTTCGTCGTCGGCGGACGACGGAAATAGTCGCTTTCTCTCGGGTGAACCCGGAAGTGGGCGGCTTGGACCAGGCTGATTGGAGGGGGAAGCCGCCACATGGGATGGGTGGCTGTACTGCCTAGTGCCCGCATTAGGCAACTCCATCCTCCCTGTGTCCAGCGTCAAGCTACCAGAGGCGGGCCATGCAGATGTGGTGTCGGTCTGGTACACAGGTTCGTTACGGCCAAGCGAAGGAAGCTGTGTTGAGGACGGGTGCGGATATACAGATGCTGAAGGGACTTGAGATGTTTGAGCAGTGGTATGAATGTTCTGTGCAGGATGCACACTGAAAGAGCCTGCCAAGTCGTCGCTCATCTGGTGTGCACCATGTACAAGAGGTTGGTTGGGGTAGTCGTGAACTGGTTCGTAAGGAGTGTAACCATACTGATTCTGAGAATGTCCATAACCGATTTCAAGGCAATGAGAGAAAGGCAAGTTGGCGAAAGGATCAGAAAGAATGTTGTCCTAAACGTCAAGGAGAATCGTCAATGAGTGTAGCACCATGAAAGGAGTGAACCCACGTCAATATACGTGGCGTCGGTCCCGATACCAGGGTCTTGGAACGAGGTGCTCGGTAGAGAGTGGTTGGGACGAGGGTGACTGAAGGAGGAACTCGTATCCTGCAAGTCGGAGAGGGGAGGGGGGTAAACTGCGGCGCTGTCAAAGTTGTGGCACAAGTATACCTCTGGCTCATAGGCTTGCAATAGATTCCCGACTGTGTCCATGGATTGGTGAGGTTGAGAGTAACCGCTCTGATCGCCGGTCGTGGCAGCAGCTGCCCAGCATTGTTGCGGGTGACGAGGCTGAGGTGCGACAGAGGGTTCTGAGCCGCTCTCATAATAGATTGGACTCGTGTCGAAATAATAATACGGGCTGAACAAGGATGTCAACGTCCTGCTACTCAATGCATAACGAACACTTACTCTGGATGCGAGGACATGGTGGATGGGGATGCTAGACGAGGGGGAACATACGGCAGTGGACACAACGTGTGCTTTAAATAATCGGGCACTCTTCCCGAGGACGCTTTGACAAACGAGGGAGGGATGGTGGAATGCATAGATCGAAAGTAGTCGAATTTAGTATGATAAGCTTTCCAGTGCATCACGTTAACACGCTCGGGCTGACGTCGCGCGGAGTCTCATTTTCTGGACAACACACTGGTGCAGAGACTACAATGGCGCAGGCACCCGCAGACGCTGCGCGACGAGGCTGTGGTTCTCCATCGCCAACGCGAAGAACCGATGATTTGCTCACCGAGGCGTTCAAGGAGCGGAGGAGGCGCAGGGGATGACGTTCGGTGCTCTTAGCACGCACACCGCTTTGGCGGCACAGCAATTGAGGGGGACCGGCGCTAACGGGATGGGAGAGGTTCGTCATACCCGAAAGGGACCGAGAAGGCTGTCGGCATAGCTCTCGCAGCGTACACGCTCGTGCAGCCCACAACATGGACCACAGCGAGCAAGGGTGATGTGGAGTGGCCAGGAAACGAGCGGAAAGGGTTCGTGCTGCTGTAGAAAACAAGGCATGCCATTTCCAGACAACTGTCCATTTTAGTGCTGAAACTTGCTGACCTCAAAAATCATATTCGAATTTGTTCATATGGTCGCATAGATTCGGTGCCGTAGATAAAGCGGGAGATTTCTATTCAACCACGTCCATGATACGACGCGGTCCGAGGAAATCCGTAACGGGTGTGCGCAGCATGTACCACCGCCGTCTGGGGGTGTAAATGCCATGCGTTTTAGTACCTCAACGTCAGGGAACAATGGCAAGTTTTGTTTCGTTGTCATTGTTTCGTGAGAGGGGGTCGACTGGATGATAGTTGGGTGGCGGATGTGAGATCGATCATCATCAGCAGGCATGATCACGCATGGGAATTGCTTATGTAAAATACTTCCCTCCCGCGACAGGCCTACAAAATACCGTACTGCTTCTGTCAGAATGACCATCACCGTGTAAAAATAAAAGCTCAGGTAAGCCCCAAATGGAACCGTCCTTTACAGCAGAGACTTTTTTCTTCTCTTGAAGCATCGTGGAGCTCTTGATTCCCACCACCACAATGCCGTCGGCCCGTTCTATCATGAAGATCGCTTCTGACTCGGGTCCCGGTTGAGCGCTGAGCGCTGAGCACTTACAGCACTCGAGCCCCGAGACCCAGGTATGGTCTCTCAGTGCCTGGTACCTTCGGACACCACTTTCAATACCATTTTCCCAAACGGCCCACTGCCGGCGTGTGACTACGTTCCACCACTTCCCGAACGGGCCTAGGGCCTCTCTCCCTGATTTTCAGCTCGACTGTGGATCCTATAAAGTATACAGCAAACAGCCATCCGGACCTCGACCGAGGTCTTCTACTGCCCACAATTTATGTATAAATAATGTAATCGCCGTGGTTCTTCAAGTTCAGTTTAATTATATTGCCCCTCCAGTCAATCGAACTAAAACCTCCGAGACACCCATGCCTTGATCGCCGTACTCCTTGTCAGTTGATGGCTTACCCACGCCCCCACTCCCCTGTCTATCCAATTCAATCCCCCGCCACCATTGTTCCCATCCTGACTTTTCCTTCCATTGGCTGCGCTTCTTTACTGCGCACTTGGCCAGTTGTTCCTGCCGTGTCGACTGAGGATTGCTGTGTCGGACTTTTTCAAGGCACTTGCCCCACCCGATAGTACTCTCCAAGTGAGATCACCGATTACGGCAGCGAGCAATGTCGTAGGCCGCCACGCAAGGCTGTGAACGCTGTCAACCCCCTGCCCTCATCGCCACCCGGAAATAAATGCCAACATTTGACGTCGTCCACTTATGTAAATAATAAATAGCGATAATCACATGGGACAATCTGGAAGTTAGGATGTGCCTAAGCCGCTGCAACAGCACCTAGTCTCCTCCTGATACACTGTACTTGAGTTCGACGTCGTAGTACGGAAAAATTCTATTCCTTCCCTTGCGCACAAGATACACCCATCTTCTGACGACACTGCATCTAACAATCCGACCATACCAAGCCGCTTCCTACTTGGTCTTGAGTTCCCTTAGCATTGGGATGACATCAGCCACAGGCTTCTCCTGCCATTCATGGTTTTCGTAGCACTGTATCTTCACAGTGACGCCTGACGATAAAGGCCCACTCCGAGTGCCAAAAACACGTTTCTCTGGTTCTCCGACGACGGGCCTCAGTTCGTTGAGTGACCGAGTACGGTTAAGACCGGTGAGGGTTTGCGTGCTACTGCCCTGTGAACTGTTCTCGGCACATTTCTTTCTGGTGAACGACCACCCTCCAACTGGCTTCGATCCGTCGTCCTCGTCTGCCAATACAGCTTTAGACGGTCCAGCCCAACTGGTCGGAGGCTTCCAATTCCAGCTAGATCCGACCTTGATTGGTGCAAAGGAGATTCTGTCATCGGATGCTTCCGACGCACCTGACAGCCGCGTGCTCGACCGCGTCGACGCAGGCTGAACAACAGATCCGTCACGCTGCTCACTCGATATATCTAGAATTGGCGTGTCCAAACTCGACGGCAGCTCATGAGGTGCAGTCAAATGCGATTTTGTCGACTGTCGAGAAGATTTGTTGCGAGATGTGGACGGTTGATGGGAAGTCGTTGGATCCAGAGGGGGTATGCTGTGCTCGGAACGATTCCGTTGGTGTTTGGTGCATTTTAGCGGTGGAGGGGGTTTGGCACGGGGAAGATATGAGTTATCGGTAGACCAAGCTGTTTTTGGCTTTGCATGTCCAGCTAAGCTTGCACTGGACACCACGGATGCCCTTGTACTGATCGGCATGTCGTTGGTTGGGTCCGCTTTTTGAGTCTGACGTTCGCCCTTCGAACTCGACTCCGGTGTTTGTCTTGATCGGGAAGAGGGTCTCGATAATGATCGCCAGGAGGGGGGCTTCAAGTTGGACGTGGTAGCTCGGGGGAGTGACTCCACCTCAGAGCGTGCTGAGTTGGCGGTGGATGACTGAGAGAGTGAGAAGGACGTCCAGCTAGGGGATGTGTGGAGGCTTCGCGGCGTCATCTCTAAGACTGGCGATTGTACAACTTCCGGGATGGTGAGTAGCTATCTTCTATGCGGGGCATACGCGCCTCCTCACCTGGATGTGGCTCCCTGTTTGCTTCCACAAAGAGGTCTCCGTACGGCAGAGGAGAGTCCGGGATATATGCAGGTGGTCAGAACAGTTTATGCGTAACCACGAGCGTGTCCACGTTATATCCTTTCTCCAGTGCGTGAAACGAGCGATGAGGGCGGTACCAAATAAATATGGAACGGCAATCAAGCGTCGGTGTTAGTATCCCCAGATACATGAAGTTGCCTAGAGGGGGGGATTTCGAATTGAGAACCCACTTACTGCCACGCAGTGCGTTCAGTGAGGTGCGCAGAAGATGGCAAGGGGTGGCAGAGTCGCCTTCGAGTGGGTGGCAACTTAAAAGAATGCCAGTTTGGCATGCGTTGACAGCGATTAAACAGACGATGTGGCTAGGAGGTGGCGTAAATATTGATGCACGATGCACGATGATCTGACTTGGCATTGAATGGCTTCTTCCTTCTTCCTGGGACGTTCCACCGAGTCACTTGTAGACGCCGCTTTCATATCGCATTGGATGGGTTGACTAGGTAACATGAAAGCATCGCATCATCGATGCATCCTGCGCCTGCTACGATGTAGCGGAATTACCCTCTTCTGGGCCCAGGCTATCCGGCGTAACTGAGTTGCGCTCTAGTCTCTTCTGTACTATTAATACAGCCGCGAAACATCAACAATTTAACGATAAGATCTTGAATGTGAGACTAGGAACTAATAATAATACAAAATCCACTGGGGTACGCGGACCGGCCTCGGACACGACAGACAATAAACACAATCCACATGACAGCGAATTTAAATATACATTAACCTTCGTTTGGATGGCGTGCCGCGGAATCAAAACTGAAAGGTAACGGGAATGTCCTATGACACTGCCACAAATTGCAATATCGTCTAGACAGATTGTAGATCGCCGAAAATATGATAAACAGTCCTCTCCATGTTCTGTCCGCATTACAAGGGATGGTCACGTGTGTATATGTTTTTTTTTTTTGAAACACGGCGGCTGCATGGAAGCGCCGCCATTCCCAGGGGTCACATGGCGGGTAGAACCATAGCAAGGGTGCAGATAGACAACTAAATAATACCCGACTCGATGATTGACGCGAATACATGCACCCTGAACGTTTACGTGCGCAACTTGAAGATCTAGACTGCCGAGTCGATAACCCTCGGCAATGATGGCGAAGGCTTGCTTTCAAGTTGTGCCCATACTAGTAAGTCACTCAGTTGGCTGTTTCACTGCAGCGTTGAGGATTGTTCATGATGAGTGACGCGTGATGAACCCGGAGTTCACATCATATCACATTGATCATGATATCAGCTAGGGCTGTCCCCTGAGAAAAAACGCCTGACAAGATCAGGAGGATTAATCGGATATATATACATCATGATCGCAGCCATCCTTTCGACGCACATCAACGAGAAGGTCTGGGTACCGCTTGAGGCAGAGCAACAGGTGATATGAGGCCAAGCCACGTATTGCCTTTAATCATGATGGGCACTGCAGGTACTACCGCCGATCTTTGTTCATCCCTAATCCTGTACTAGTACTGATGCGGCATGATTATAATAGCACTGTCAATGCGTTATCGGCTCACAATTAACCCCTGTGTTGACGGTACGAAATGGTGTGCGATTGAGATTCATCAGTAGGTCCAGATAAAGACTAGGTAGGTGAGTATATGTATGCAATTTTGAGTCCCGGGGGCAATGGGAACAAAAGGGGGCGGATAGTGCATCTCAAAACTGAGGTACCTCAGAATCCATTCTCATGGACGTCGCATGATTAACGACCCCGAGAGGAACATCACGAGCAGCGTGGCTAACAGCCCAACAAATGCAGGGTGAGAAACGTATTGCGAGATCGCACCGGAACACCCCGCGCAAGTCCACCCTATCATCGAGTATCAATTGTTACCACACTCAGAGTAAGACGAAGCATACCGCTAGAGATGGGCGTGTACGCCTGGGGTGTATAGAGCGCGAAATGCACGGCGCTGTTGGGAGTAAGGAAGCCAGGCTCACGTTGTGCATTCGGGCCTTGATCTCCCCAAATTTTGAGCGTGTACTGGGCTTGAGCCAGCGGGAGTTCGGGATGTGCTGTCTGGTACGCATAGGTGTCCCAGACGACACTCGTCGCCGTGCCGGCTATGATCCCGTTGGTGGGCCCTACCGGATAGGTATTTCCGTTTGCGCAAACAGCCGACACGGTAAGATGTGTCGGCGTAACTATGATGTAGCTAAAGTCCCATGCAAAGGTGATGGGTTCGCTCGGAGAGATCTTGTAATACGACGACGATTGCTGAGGCGGCAGGGTCACGGAGAGGGTACCTGCAGGTGCGTTCGCGGGAATGGTAGGCAGGGGGGCTGCAGTGAGGGAT
>JBBPRX010000801.1:0-11591 GCA_038093195.1 Boletus fagicola | reverse complement strand
CAGGTTAAAGAGAGAATACAGGCGGAGCCCTAATATATATACTAGTGAGGTGGTTTAGGGCCGGTCCTGCTAAATAAGGAAATAGGAGATAAGGGCAGGTAGAGACGCGTAGAGACGCGTCGCGACACAAGAGGGGACGCACGTATGAGGTAAGCAGACGCGCGTATGAGGTAAGGATCACGAGACCACGTATAAGGAGAACGCAATCGAGGAGGCAGTGTTCAGATGGAAAAGGAAGAACGCATCGACACGTAGAGACGCGAAGCACATGGGAAGCATGTGATGAGGCAGGGTCTAGTGAGGCTGTGTAGGAACAGCCTCAGGTGGGCACAAGGTGTCATTGAAGAGGTCGTCCCAGACCGAGTGAGGTATGGCGAACTCCTCTAGGCCGAGGAGGATGTCATCTCGGAGTGTCCAGGCAGGGTGGTCCTCGGGTATGGTCTCCTGGGTAGTCAGAGGAAAGGAAAAACCGGGGGTGGTTTCACCAATCGTAACAGGGTATAGGGTATTACTATACATAGTACATTGTACAATAGTTTATCGTCCAATAGCCCTTCAGGGTATAAGGGCATTACCTAGTTAGTGTTAGACACAGCTTGGTCTGTGCACCTTTCTGTATCATATATAAAGGGTCATTCCTGCACCCCAATATGATATGCTCTTCATCAGATCCCTCACAGTTCTATCAGTGTCTCTCTTGAGGCCACTATCCTCAGTTGTTGTTATCTCCTTGGATCTACTAGAACACTTTACTTGCTCAGTCAAGCATCTCTTGCTCATTCCACCACTCTCGACAATCACATGGTGTAAGCATCTCCTACATTGTTATTTCCTTGCTGTCACCTCAGCCTGGAGTACCTTTGTACTTTGATAGGTTATGAGCCCTGCCTAGGCACATAGGTCCATCTACATGATGCCCTTACTCAGCCTGGCTATGGAGAGTGCAAGCACTTTGATTGTTCTTTGGATTTTCCTTCTAGTTGTGCTGATTATTGCCCTCTTTGAGCAAATCACGAGCCTTGCTGTGTTTGTGTTGATGACCTCAAATCAAATAATGACTTGGGCCACCTCACACAAGAGACTTGCTTTAGAGTAAAAAATAGTTGAGGGAAACCCAACAAGAACTTAACTGAAGTTCTTGGAGCGTTGACATTCAAGTATTTATACTACTACAGGTGTTTGTACATATTATGATACTGGTCTGTGCATATCTATGATGTCATGACTCGTGTACGATAAGGAATGTTCTAGAAGGTATGGTAATTAAATAAGCAATGCTAGCACATTCTAGATCACAGAGATTAAAAGCATGAGGTAAACATGTGTTTAGGTTCTAGACCCATTATGTAATGTCACATGATATGGAAGTGAAATCTGAAAGAGCAGTCACATGACTTAGCTAAAATAAAATGAAAAAAATATGGGTTAAATTGTGATCGTACAGTAAGACTACCCCCCTCCTATGGTTCACATTCCAGGCAAGACCAAATAGGTGGTGCGTCCGTATAGTTTTCATAAGGGTTAAATAATGTGGCAAAGTCCATTTGTGTCATATGTAGACGTTGGGGTGCTGCTGGGTTGTTGACGTAGAACTCTTGTACTACCTCCTTCACATTGGCGAGATGTCCCTCAATTTCCCATGTGTGACCCTCTTCTTCTTCGCCTTTCCAATGTACTAAAAGTTCTAATTTGCAACCCTTCAATCAGGAAGCAACAATATAGTCTACTTCGAATTCCTCGTGTCCTTCATCAGTAACCAGTGCCAGTCTGGGTTTGTATGTAACTTGGCCTGGGAGGTGTTCTTTGTAGGGCTTTACTTGTGAGATGTTAACTACTTGATGTATTTTCATATGGCATGGGAGTTTCAGCTTTACAGCATTTGTTCCCACCATCTCTAATACTTTATAGGGGCCCAGCCACTGTTCTGTAAGTTTTCGTGATTGGCAAGTTTCTTGCAAGTTTAAGTTCTCTGTTGATAACCAAACTTGGTCGCCTTCTTTATAAATAGGAGCCTTGCTTCTCTTTTTGTCTGCTTGTGCGTTCATATGGCCTTGAGCTTTTTCCATATTTTCTTTAATGTCCATGAGAGTTTTTGTAAAGTCCGTGGCAAATTCCATCGCAGATGGTGCCTTGATATTAGATAATGGTTGGATTCTCATGCGTGGTATGTAGGAGCGTGTGACTTTGAAGGGTGACTTCTTAGTCATGGAATGAACCTTGTTATTATATGAAAATTGCGCCAGCACTAACCATTCGGACCATTTGTTCTGTTTCTCGGCCGTGAATAGCCATAAGAACTGTGAAAGGTTTCGGTTGACTTGTTCCATTTGACCATCCATTTGGGTGTGGAAAGCTGTGGACATATGGAGTTTGATCTTTAGCATTTTGCTGAGACCCTTCATAAGTTGTGCTGAGAATTGTGGTCCTTGGTCCGAAATGATTGATTGGGGGAGGCCGTGAACCTTCCATACATGATTCCAATATAATTTAGTGGTTCCCAATGCTGTTATCATTTTGGTTGTGGGAATGAAGCAAGCTTCTTTTGAAAATCTATCTACCACAACGAGGATGCTATTATAGCCACTCAAGTCGGATAAGTCCATAATAAAGTCCGTGGAGATGGCCTGCCAGGGTCCTTCTGGAATTGGATTAGGCTTTAGTTTTCCAGCCAGTGGAATGTTTGTTGGCTTCAGCCGAGCACATCTCTTGCAACATGAACAATAATCCTTTATTTGGGCATGGGAACCCTCCCAGGTGTAGTAGCGTGAGACTTACTCTAGAGTCTTCTCTGCGTCACCATGACCTGCCAGCGTGGAATCATGATAGAGTTGGATAATATCCTGACAGAGATCTTGCTCCTCAGGCACGTAGATTTTTCCATTGGTCTTACAAAGACCATCTTCTTCTCTTTCCCATCCCACCATTGTGGAGTCTTTTAATTTAGACTGTGCATTCCTGACACATTCTAGGATCTTCTCTTCTTCTCCATGTACAAATGAAACCTCATTCATTTGCCTAATATGCTCCACAGGGATCATTGTGACTCCTTTGTTGTCATCTTTGATCCCTACAGTGTGGTCTTCTCTTCTAGAGAGGGCATCAGCTTTTCCCATGGATGTTCCAGGTTTCTTAATAAGTTCGTAATTGAATCACAATAGGTATTGCACCCATCTTGCTTGTCAGCAATTCAAATCTTGTGACTTCATGAAGTATTGGAGGGTTGCATGATCTGTTCAAATCTCAAAAGTTTTGTCAGCATCTTCTAGGTGATGACACCATTGTTCAAGTCTGTGGAGTATGGCCAGCATTTCTTTGTCCACAATAGAATAATTACGTTGTTCTGGGGTCATTGAGTGTGACGAAAATGCCACCAGATGCCACTTTCCTTCTTTCTCCATAGATAATATGGCTCCTGTGGCGAAATCTGAGGCATCGCATTCTAAGCAATACTGGCGTGATCCTCGGAATAAGCTCAAATAGGAGCTGTCATAAAAGCTTCTTTCAGCATATCAAACACATTTTGTTCTTTTTCTGTCTAGCACCAGGCATGGTCTTTTTTTGTAAGGTTGTTTAATGGTCTAGCCATAATGGAAAAGTTCTTGATGAAACGACAATAGAAGTTTGCCAAACCTAAAAAGCTTTGTACTCCTTTTACATTCGTGGGAGTTGGCAATTCTTTGATAGCCAAAACTTTGGATGGTTCCATTTTGATTCCTTGTTCAGATACAATCATCCCAAGGAAATCAATCTTCTTGGTTTGGAATGTGCATTTTTCAGGTTTGATGAATAGGTTGTGTTTTCATAATCAATGTAGTACTTCGAGTACTATTTTGTTGTATTCTTCTTGGTTGTCATTTTTGGTGAAAACCAAGATGTCGTTGATGTAGATAATAATGATCGCCTGCATATCGGTGAAGATGTCATTCATCATAGCTTGGAAAGTTGCAGGGGAATTGGTTTGTCTACAGTACATGACTAAGGGTTCGAAGCTTCCTCTGTGACATATACAGTAAAAGCTCCTTTCCATTCATCTCCTTCTTTGATTCATACATTATTATATCCCCATCATAAGTCCATTTTCATCAATAGCTTCAACCCTTTTAATTGATCTACCAGTTGGGAGATTAAGGGGAGCAGGTAATTGTTCTTTATTGTCCATTCGTTAAGATATCGGTAATCCTGTACCATTCTCTTTTTGCCATCTTTTTTTGGAATAAAGAATACTGGTGATGTTTGAGGGGATTTGGATGGTCTGATATATCCCTTTTGTAATTGTTCATCAATGAAGTCTGATACCTCCTTTTGTTCTTCCATGGACATAGGATAAAGTTTACCCTTTCTGGGTTTGAATCCTTCTTTCATCTCTATGGCGTGATGAACACGTCAAGGAACTTGTGGAACTCTTTGATACCATTTCTTCTACAGTTTTCTCTGCAACCAGGGCACTCTGCTGCCTCTCAGATGTTGCTTTCCATAATCTTTTGTATATGTACAGCATATCATTCATTTCCTTTTCGTCTAAGGTCCTGACGAATACCGGTCTGTCGGATAACATAGAACACATGCATGGGCAACATATTAGAGTGACTGATCCTTTTTGCCAGTCTATCTCCGGATTGTGCTTTGAAAGCCATGTACATATATCCCAAGATCATTGGATTCTTTCCTAAATCAGTGACTTCCGCTACTAGTTTTTTGTGATGTTCTTGATAATCAATGATTATTTCAGCGGTGTGAGTGATATTTCCTGCTGAGTTCTTGGTTCCATTCACGTTGAATACAGGTATGGGTCGTTCTAGCTTTGTGAGCATGGTTGTGTTTGTCTTTGCCCATATGACATCAACAAAGATTCTGTTGGCACCGCTATCTAGCAATGCTTTGGTTTCTTTCATGTTGTACTTGGTTGTAGCCAAGGCTACCTTGATGTCCAAGTTGATCTCCTTCTGTTGCATTACAGTTCATAGGCAGATCCATTCCAGGGTTTTATAAATGCTTGTATCTACTGGTTCAATGTCTAATTTTTTTGTATTTTTCTTGACTGAATTAAGCCTGCATTACCCTGTAGCAAGCTCCGTAATTGGAGGCCCGGTCGGGGTTTGAGAAAATGAATCATATGTATCAAATGTCTGATCCTGGGTGTTGAAGAACTCTTCTTATTCTTCACCATATTCTACATAATCAGAAAGTACAGAATTTTTTTTTTGTATTTTATCTATTGTCTTTTTGTCTGTACCCATGCGAACACCTGGTTCATTCACACAGTTTACTCTTTTCCTGATTCATTTGCTAATAAGTCTGCAAAGTATGCCTTCACAGCTTCAAAGTCCATGGCTGCAACTGTCTTCATTCAGCCGTCCTCCTTTCCCTTTCCATTTGATGCCTTTTGAGCATCCTCTGATTCACATGATCATATGCCTCAATCCTTGCTTGTGTTGCCCATTCATGAGCAACCCTTTTGATGCCCTCCCCAAAGGAAGTGGCATTCTGTACATTCTTTTCAGGGTTTAGTACAGTCCCAAACAAGATGTGGGCCTTGGCGGTTGAAGTACTGCCCTTTGCCGGTATGTATGGCATTGATATCCATTGGCTCTCCTCTGCCGCTCAACATTTTTGCTCCAGAGGAGCTTCCTTGTACATTGGACCCTTGTGTCCACATGCAGGTTTGTGACATTCTTGAGGCAAATGCCTTCTTGAGGTTGCCGACCCTTTTAATTTTGGACATATAGTCCTCAACCTTGGTCTGCCTTTTTCCTTCCAGATATATCTGTTGAATTACATCTCTTCTAACACTTTTCTCCAGAAAGAAGACCCCCATATAGTTTCCTGGTTTGGCATTGATATATTTGGCATACCATCATGTGAGATATGCCTCTGTCCTTTCTTTAGGACCTTGGTAGGGTTTGGACAAATTGTCCATAGCCATGTCCTTGGCATTGCCCGGCTTGAACCTTTTGTCCATTATCTTTATGAGCTGTTCCCTTGTGGGCCAGCCATATTGACACTCTTCTAGATATCTCTTTAATTGATTTCGTGCCCACTTGCTGTCACCATTATTGTCTTTTCCATCTTTTGATCCAATTCTTGATAGAACCATGATTGTTCTTTTCTTGTTATTATTAAATGATTCTTGATTTGCCCCTAAGTAGGTAGCCATATGTACGTATCCACCATATTTCATAAAATTTGTATAATCCATCAAACCAACCAGGGTCTGGGACCATTTCGACCTTCTTACTGACTTTTACATCAGCCTTTGGTGTGCTTGTTGCGGCAAATGCCGCGAGTTGTTGTACTATTGCAGTGATTTGTGCCTGCATGTTGGTGATCATTTGGTCCCTTGGGTCCATTGTTGGTGGTGGTAGTGGTGCATGGGAAAGTGAAGCAATGCATGCAGACTTTCTTGTGGGGTTGGGATTGAGAAGTCCAATTCATTTCCTCTTGGATCCCACAGGTTGGGCTATCTCTTCTCATGTATAAGGGTTGAGTATGACATGTTTTGGAAGCTCATAGATGGCTTCTGCTTCATATGGGTGCATAGGCTTTTCTCTATTAGTGAAGCCTGCTCATAGAAATTTGAGGAAGTGTTCCATTAACTCCTTGTGTTTGACTTTGATGTTGTACAGTATGCATCGTTTTGGTCATATTTGAACTGTGGGAGTTCGAAAGGTTTATCTTCCTTTTTGACTTTAAAGGAAAGATCCTTGTGATCAGGAAATATCCCATCTTGAGGGAAGTACATAGAAAATATCCAAAAGTAAAAGCAAATTCAAAGGCAAGGACAAACTCACTCCAGACGATGATGAGAATCAGGACAATAGCCTTCCTGACTTCTCCTTAGAAAGGTATAGTAATTTTGCTTGGGTGGGCACAGAACACTCTTGCACCACAAGATGAAATGTAGTAAAACATAAAAAGAATGAGCCTCACAAGGACTTGCAATAAATTGCAAAAGAAGATGAGGAGATTTGTGCAGCAGTTTTTAAACCAATTAAGATCACTCAAGATCACTGCTGAGCTGCCCTAGATAGCTAAGCTCCTTCTTTCCCATATAGGGACGGACTACATAAAATGAAAATAGGGTGACCAAGTGGTCATTGAAAGTGAAGTGTGGAAAGGTCTTGTTATGCCTTGAGTCCAGCAGTTTCCCTTTAACGCTAAGGGCCGCATATGCAAACAGTGATGAAGATAGTAGTGTGAAATGACAGAAGTAAATAGTCAAGTTCTAATGTTGATGACCTCAAATCAAATAATGACTTGGGCCACCTCACACAAGAGACTTGCTTTAGAGTAAAGAATAGTCGAGGAAAACCCAACAAGAACTTAACTGAAGTTCTTGGGGCATTGACATTCAAGTATTTATACTACTACAGGTGTTTGTACATATTATGATACTGGTCTGTGTGTATCTATGATGTCATGACTTGTATACAATAAGGAATGTTCTGGAAGGTATGGTAATTAAATAAGCGATGCTAGAATATTCTAGATCACAGAGATCAAAAGCATGAGATAAACATGTGTTTAGGTTCTAGACCCATTATGTAATGTCACGTGATATGGAAGTGAAATCTGAAAGAGAAGTCACATGACTTAGATAAAATAAAATGAAAAAGATACAGGTTAAATCGTGATCGTAACAGTTTGCAGCCATTGTGCTCAGTGCCGACTCTTGGATTATCTTTTTGCGGTTCATATCTGATACTCGAATGGTTGTACTAATATGGATAACTTCCTGTTTTGATCGGGTCTTTTGGTGGGACTTGCAATTGCAGCCCAATCCAACTTTGTTTGTGCAAGCACAACATTGCCCCGAAGAGGTTTGTCCACAGGCACCTTTACCTCAATGTTCTGTACATTCTTGTACATTGAACCACTGCCTGAGTCACTGTACTCTAGGCGAGAACCAAGACATTTTTGGTTATTCTCAAGTTGAGAGTAATCATCTTTAGCTGTTTCATCCAGAACAGGCCAGACATCTTTTTAGATCAGATACTCCTCCGATCAGTGATCCTGTTCTACCTTATCCTGATTCAAATCCTCATTGTAGAGCTCATACCAACACGACTCCGACTCCTCCATCCATCCCTCCTACTGCTTCAGTAATTGCCGACCACCCATTACCATTTACCTATGTATGTCAATGATCAGGATGTCATCTGACTCTCCTCAGCCCCAGAACAATCCACCCCAGCCATACCTACCATTACAGCAATGCCTACCACACCTGGCATGCAACCATCTGGTTCTAGCCACATCATTCTTCCTTTCATCCCTGTGCCATGATGAGTTGATTCTTTATCCAGAACAACCCTCATTGAGCAACAGGATCCTCTACATTGAGTCAATCAGAGGAGAAGATGATCAAGGACGAGACACAGTATTCCACCTGATGCCCAGATTCTTCCAAACTCAACCCCTGGGACTTCCCCAGAACCTGGAAGTGGACCTCCTGGAAACCTCTAGGATGGTCCATCGCATCAATATTAATACCTGAGTCCATGGGTTTCATCCCTGGTCTCACAGTGTTGACTCATTTTCCTATTACAGCAAACATCTTGCTATGGTTTATGAAGGAGCTGGTTTAGCCTTTCCTATACAGTCGTATTTTGACACTCCTTATACCCCAGTCCACAACCTTGGATGGGAGATTCTTAACAGGGACCATGATCATTTTGATTGTCTTTTTCGCCTTTGTCTTCAAGCCCTTTCTACTCCAGATTACCTTGCCTTTTCCAGCAAAGCTTTATTGCTTCATGAGAACACTCCCATCGACTTCTACCCTCCTGATTTGGAGGCAGGCACAACGGCACTAGATGAAGATGCGAACTGGGCTTTAATGCAAGACGATGGTCTCTATGACGGGAATTTATGGGATGTTCCTACTCAATGAGCATGGAACAGGCTAGCGGATCAAGCTTGGCGAGCTTCATTTATGCTTCATCGCCAAGACTTCTGAAATGATCATCTAATGGTTATTACTTGCTTACAGACACTCTTTCCTTGCGTTCATTCCCAACGCCTCTTATGGGCATATCTTGAGCAAGCTCAGATAACCAGCAATGATCCAAATCGGATTTGTATTGCTATCACTCATTTCAGCGATTACGCTGATAACAGGGAACATGAACTTGAGCGAAGAAGAGCAAACAATGTATGATGCGAAGCAAGACGGCTGGCCCACTTACAAGGCATGGATGATCAATGAGTATTGGAACTTACAGAAGAAGCCAATTGCATCTTATCCACTCCCGGTATGGTTAGGAGGTTGTTATGCAGAGTCCATCAGGTTTGATTCTTTTATGTCAATGCCTTTCAATTTATGATACGCCACTTTATCTTGGCTTGGAATAGATTTTTCTTCCAATTATATCGTTCATCCTTATGTTACTCATAACAAGGCCAACATCTATCCAGATCTTTCTAAATGTCTGGATACTTATTTTGATGTTGATGATGAAAAGATGGTAGCAAATTATCACTTCTTTGCTTCAATTCATTTCCTAGACTTTGAAGCTCATGCTTCTATACCATTACCTGACTGGTTCAGGAAACGAGAGGGTCTAGAAGAATTTTGCTACTCTAGATTCATCCCTGATGACTCATCAAAATGTGTTACTCTTACTCCGGATGATATGGCTACTCTTCAGGAACCTATGGATATCTCATAGGATCTTGGATCTGAATCTATGGTTTTATCAGATAATGATATGGTCACGTCCCTCTCATCTCCTTTAACTCCTCTTCAAGTCTCTAAAGGTTTTGATGATGATTTCCTCTGTTTGCTGTCCTTCTAGATTTTATCTAGATCTACATCATGTCTGGATCCTTCAAGATCAATTCTTCCATCACTTCCAAACTCCAGCGTCTCTTGGGTCCTTCAAATTATTTCAAATGGTCCATCTCTATGCAGGATGTCCTCACCATTGCTACATGGTGGGACATTGTATCTGGAACTTTGACTCAAGCAGCACAACCTGATGCTGATGCTGGATCGAAATGGGAACAGAACGATCAACAAGCTCAAGGCTTGATCTCTGTTTATGTCCAAACCAACATGAAGGTTCACCAAAAGCATGTTTACATACAATGCTATCAATGTTGGAGGTGTAGCAGTTACCCATCCTTCTCTTGCTAAGGATTTCTGGGACAAACTTGCTACTCTTTTCTCCCCTCAAGGAGTTGCTGGCCAGTTTTGGTCATTTCAGGAAGCTATCTGCTACCGGTTCAAGGAGAACCGAGACATTTCCTCGCAGATCTCTGATCTTGCCATGGTGCTTCAAAACACCACTTCTACAGGACTTGTTCTTCCTGATTCCCTCCAAGTGATGATCATGTTGAACATGTTACCTAGGTCTTATGACCATAACGTGTCCATTTGGTTCAAACCCTTGACGCCACCAACTTTAACATTGATACAGTTACGAGCAAGATCATGGCAGAAAGCCATCTTCATAACGCTACCCATTCATCTCAACACCGAGCTCACCATAACTCCCTGGCAGCTAGACTGTCAGAGAGACCTGCAGATGATTTTTCTGCAGAGACCAACCGAACTTCTGCGATTCATAAAGCACCAGGTTCAGATCATGTTTGTGATCACTGTCATCAAACAGGTCATACTGTGGACAGATGTTGGAAACTTCATCGAAAGCCCAACAGACCTTCTGGACATTCTACCCAGAAGAGACCTGCTGCTGCCAACACACCTTGTGGTGGTAACCAGGCTAAACATACCAAGCCTGGTTATGATCGTAGAAAGGGTGGCTCAAACGTTAAAGGCAAGGGCAAAGCCTGAGCCAATAATGTTAATGATGATTATGGATATGCTAATCATGTTATTGGCACAGAAGACAATGAGCTTATGCTCATAGACGGTTACACCCACCAAGATGGTGGTTTTGTGCACATCAAGGATTCTTTTGAAGATCCCAACGTCTACTCCTCTTCTTGGTCATTACATGTTGATGACGGCATGGACACCCTATCCGATATCACCATTACCCTGCATGCTTCTTCTTCCACCACCTCTTCCTCGAAGTCCTTGTGAGTTCGCTCCTCCTCTGTCAGCTCTGTCTGAGCAGCAAGCCGTTTTCCCACACGGAGTAAAGTTTTTACCCACAGATTCCTCTTCTACAGGATTCTATGGAGACCATTGTCGCAACAACGATGGTACTTGGAAACACAGACTAGACTCGGAAGATATGTATCTCTATTTGGGATGGAAAAGAAGTGTACACTGGATATGTAGATGAAGAATGTGACTTCAATTTTGATTGGTATCCTTGCCTGATGTTACCTGCTAAGCGTTTGCGAGCAGAGGCCTTGATTGCCACTTCGGCAATCATTGCTACTTCTAATGCTTCGTTCAATCAGGATCACTGGATGATTGATAGTGGATCTACACATCATATCACTCCATATCTATCTGATTTTATCTCACTTGATGAGAATGAATGAATTGCATCAGCAGCAAATGGATCTCATCTGAAGATGATTGGACCAGGAACTGTGTTCCTGAGACCTTCCACTAAAGGATCAAAATCTTTTATACTCCAAGATGTCTGGTATACCCCTTCTGCAGCACATCAACT
>JBBPRX010000800.1:0-11602 GCA_038093195.1 Boletus fagicola | reverse complement strand
CACGGTAAGAATGCTAATCTCCACTTGCCTCGCCTTCCCGGTTGGTCAGCGCGCCCGAGTCCGTGGCTCTGAATCGACGATAAACCCGCATCGTTTGGTATCCTAGAGACGTTGCCAGCCCGCTCTTTTCCCGGACACATGGGATGCCGGTGACACTGAAACGGCACCGTTATCAGTGACTTTTTTTCGCACCTAGTAGATCCCGATTCTTGAATGAGGGGGGTTGGTTATCAAAGTTTGTGCTGGGCCGGGCTCTCAAAGCTAGGTCTGCCCGAGTGCACTTTGCAAGCCCGAGTGGGAACGACTTGGACCAAAAAAGTGCGGGCCCGAGTAGGGCCGTTTGACGATTAGTGAAAGCAAGTCTGCCGTAGGTGGACGAAAGAGTCAAAGGAAGATGATCGTTCCTTTTTCCACTGGACCAGGGCTAGTCACCAGACTACCACTCCGGCATGCCAATTGTTATACTAGCTGGATTGTTCTCAGTGCAGAACTTCACCATAACTTAAAGTTGAAGGTCTTGACACTGGTGACGCCATTATCAGCACCATTTTAAGGCTTAAGGTTTAGCACTTGACGAAGTTGGCAGACACAATGGCAGAGATGGAAGTATCCCTGGCCGTAAAGGCTTGCGAGAAGAGCTTTGCTCAATGGACGTAGTTTGCAGTGAGTGAACCGACCAAGTTTCGAAGCTTCAATCCTGTCCTCCCACGTTTCACTTCGAAATGCACTACAACAATGGAAACTTACCATCCTCGCCACTCACGTGTGAACTTTGATTGATGTCTATGCGTTCGATACTTATGTGGGCGTAGGTGAAGAAGTGTCGGGTATAGATGTTGGTGAGGTTGAGGTCCTCTAGTTGACGTCGCTGCTGTGGAGATCGACCGGTGTAGGGAACAGGTTGGATACTATCACGAATGTACATAATTGGCTAGGACAGAAGGGACATAGGTGGGCGAAAAGCCGTAGGCTTTTCCGGTTCGAAACTGGACTCAGGAACTGTCGGGCGAAGCGAGCTTTGAGGGTGGGCTGGGAAGCGAAACAGCTAAGCTCGAACGGCAGTGGCGAGTGAAGCAGCGTCGGACGGATGTGAAGAATGAATATTTGTACGTAGCCTGTGAGAGGGAGAGGCGGGTGGGTGCGAATAAAATGAGTGTAACTAGGACTACGCTAGAACGGAGCGCTACGACTGGCGGGGGGTGCAAAGTGGGCAAAGGCAAGAAGTCATCAGCAAAATGTCACATGACTTTTTTGACTTTTTGACTTTTCATTGGACTTTTTGACTTTTCGTCACTTTTTCATGTCACTTTTTTAGGCCAGGACACACTTTTCAACCTTTTCAACTTTTTTGGCTTTTTGGACTTTACTGCGTAGACACTCAAAGTGTGCGTAAAGTACCTAGAACGACATTGTGTGTGCATGGTGATCTATATACTTGTTCACATAGTACACTACATAGGAATGCATCTAGGGAGTCCGAAAAATGAAAATCGACAGGCAAAGGCTCATTTCCATATACTCCTATAAGGTGTGCTGGTCGAAGAATCGTATCCAGCGAGATGACTGCACGAACTCGATTGCCTTGTTGATTCTCCTCTGGGGCCACAATCCACATGCCCATAACATTATCCGGCTTGTCCCCAACTGGCAGGTACCATTCCACCAGTGCGCACTCATATGTCTTCTGTCTGTGGATAAATGAAAAAAATAGCCACACTCGTGCAACCAAGGGGCTCTGCAGACTTGCACCCTCATCACCTCTGTTCTTGACAAATACATGGTCCATCCGTGCAGGCCCTCTGCGCTGTTATGATACACAATATTTTCAAAACTTTTAATACACTTACACTGTACAACATTTTACCTTTCATTTCATCGATGCATGCACGTGACCGTGAGAACACACACATGATTAGATCTACAATCCATGACATCATTAACACGTGTATTTAATTTCCGCTCTTCTCTCACGTGTTACTTCTATATTTCTCATCATCAAACTTCTATTTCTCATGTTAGTCATCTTTATTACCAACTTCTCCCACGAGAAGCTTGGTCCATGCGCATACCTGTATAGTATATAAAGTAGACACTTGATGACTGGAACCCCAGTCTAATTCACTTGTTCTTTCACGAGAATTAAGGTGTGACTCTCTCTTACTATCTCACCTCTCGGTCCTCTTCTAGTTTTCATCTCTCAGATCTGGTGTAGTCTGCAAAAGTCCGGCCAGTGTTGTTTTTGGGATTCATTCCACAATACGCGCCATGACAGAGTACAACATATGATATTGCAGCGCATACCACCTTTGCCCGATTGGTCACTAGGTGCATGGTATGTTGCAGTCGCTGACTTGAAGACCTTCAAATCGCCATGGAACTGTGGGCAATAATCAAGTTCAACTTGATCGCCCGGCACTTCTGCATCAGGCTGGAGTTGGTCATATAGGAATCGGCGAATGCAGGGTACGAGATCAGCATAATTGAAGTGATTAGCCACCTCTGTAGCCATTAGTGGTAGCCCCCGTCCTATGCAAATAAATAAACAACTAGTAACACAAAAGCATATGTCAAAGATTTACTGCAGTGGCGGGCCAGCTGTACATCGAAAGTTGTTGCCTCAGGTCCACCACACCATTGTTGTTGTCATCACTATCCTGTTCTTTGGGTTGAGGGAATGCCCCAACCAGGAGGAGTGGCGCTCCTAATATTCCTCTTTTCTTGAAATCAAGCCAGCTGGCTGCGAGTTTGTCAAGTCGTTGGTTGGTCACCAACATCTGACCCAGCGCGTTGTATTGGTTGGAATATTGCCAAGGTTCTTTGACAGCTTTGATGTGGTGTGACTCAGTTATTGATGAGCAGAGCCCATTGGGGGCGCTGAACATCTTGATAAGTGTCTCATAGTGAGTCATTGAATGCTGACGCGGTAACGAGAAATGATTGCGGACACCAGTGTCAAGGAAAACATGTTGTTCATTATGGAAACATTCCACCATGCGGCGGATTTCTTCAAGCACTGACTGATTGATGACTGGGCATTGAACCAAGTAACAGAACTCTAGGAATGCACTGATTGTGCACACCATCCGATCAGGCACATACCCGACAAGTGCTGGGAGGTAGACCTGCAGCGCATGCACATAAAACATTCCATTAGTACTACTCCAAACGAGTGGCAGCATTTTATCTTCATCAATGCCTTGGAATCATCCCCAGTCCATTGTTTAAACCCACGTCCCTCAGGGAACCATTGAAATGCAGGAAAGAGTGGTGCTGCAGCAATTCTAATCTCTATTGAACTGCACTAATTCCATGTTAACGTATGTGAGTTACTTACCTCCAATTGATGTCAGCCATAATTATTCCTGCATGTCACTCACCATGAGTCTGTGTTAGGTATTTGCCGACCCAAGAGACCAAGTGGTCTTTAAAGCTCCCCTTGATGAAGTGATGTAATAGATCTGGGGTGACAAGTTCATGTATATCCGCTTGAGGAAATTGGGCATTGAAAGGCTATTTGATAATGGCGTCAAATGGCATGTCAATTTGTGATGACGACCTGCGACTTACCTTGACATCACCCACAATTCCATAGTCTTCCCAAAGTGTTCTGAGGTCCAATGTTCACAGGAGCTGTTTGGTGAAAACGTGAGCCTGTGCCCCCCCCCACTGTCTAGGCCATCATGAGGGACCATACACCTACAAATAGTTAGCATGAATTATGTCATAGAAATTGAGCACTCAGCTCACCTCGCACACCACCCTTGCACAATACACGCAAAAAGTGCTTGCTGTGGGTAATCTGCTATACAGGGCCCCAGCTCATATATGTGTTAAGTTCTTCGAACATAACAAGTTACACGAGAGTGTAACTCCTGTTGAAGTATAACTGAGTGACCTCTGTCACTATCAACTATCTTGAATAGTCCCTCTACAATTGGATCGTAGGCAATGCCCAGTGTCTCAACAAGCCTGAGTGCTCAAAGGTCTCAACAAGCCTTGATGCTTGAAGGTCTCAACTAGCCTGAATGCTAGAAGGTCTCGATGAGCCTGAGTGCTCAAAGGTAGCAGTGATGAAGGGTCCTAGGCTGTCCTAGGTGGAAGAGAGGATGAGAGAGAGAGAAGCTGAGACTTGCTAGAGGGGATAGCAAGGAACGGCAGAAGATTACACTGGATTGTGTAGGTTCAGGTTGAAGAGACGATACAGGCGGAGCCCTAATATATATACTCATAGAGTGGTTTAGGGCCAGTCCAGCTAAATAAGGAAACTAAGGTAAGGGCAGGCATAGACACATAGAGACATGTCGTGACACAAAACACAAAACACATATGAGGTAAGGATCATGAGATCGCGTATGAGAGAACGTGATCGAGGAGGTAGTGTTTGAGGAAAGAATAGGAATGCATAGATGCGTAAAGATGCATTGCGACACGAGACATGAAACACGTGAAGAGTGGGGTTAATGAGGCTGTGTAGGAACAGCCTTGGGAGGAAAGAGGGTATCGTTGAAGAGGTCATTCCAGATGGAGTCTGGTATGGTGAACTCTTCTAAGCCAGAAAGGATGTCGTCCCTGAGGGTCCAGGCTGGGTGGTCATTGGCCATAGTCTCCTGGGTAGTCAGAGGAAAGGAAAAACCAGGGGTGGTTCCACCAATTGTAACATTACCCTCTGCATACATCTGAAGTATCATCTCAGATTCAAGAACTCCGGTCTCCTTTGTCAATTTCATAATTGGATAGGTCCCAGGTGATGGGGTCGATGTTGTGGAAAGTACACTGCTGCCAGGTGTGCTTGGTGGAGTTGCAACAGTTGCAACGTCAGCGGGAACAACGGTATTGGGGGTGTCCAGGAGCAGGTTGGTGGCAGAAGGGGCAGCGGTAGCAGCTGCAGTCAGTGTGGATATGTCCGGGTTGCCGACATTCAAAGCATTGAATGGGGACCATGGATATATGGGGGGATAAAGGAAGGGAGCCAGGCATGCAAAGTGGGGAGTCCACAGAGGATTGGGAACTACTATCCATGGCTGTAGTTGAGTCTGAGGGAGGGGATCCAGTGGGGGTCTGGTTGGTGAGGGGCCAATCTGGAATGATGAGGGAAGGAGTGGGGACAGGCTCTGTAGCTGGGCCCAATGGGGATGCCAGATGGTGAATGGGTTCGGATGGGAGTCCGGTGGTGAAGAGGACCATATGGGGATGGCGTCTGATGGGGTGACAGGGAGGTAAGGGTCTGGGGAGTGTGGGGATAATGGGAGAAGTGGGTATGGGGGAAGAAGGTCTGGTTGGTTGGGAGTGGAAGAGGGTCCCGATGTCAACTCGGCTTCCAATGATAGGATGAGGTCCTTGATGGCCATTGCTTCATCTGAGGCAGGGGGAGTCTCCCAGGGAGGAGTCAGATGATTGATAGTCTGGGACAACGTCAGAGTTGTCAAAGTAGGCTGCTCAGGAGCTCTTGGGGAGAACATAGAGGACAGGGTGGAGGAAAGAGGCGATGATGGATATGGGAAGAATGGAGATGCAGAGGTCAAGTCCCTCATTGTGGAGGAGGTCAAGGGACGAGTTTCTGATCTCGAGGATCGCTTGTTCGACAGCCATGACAGCCGACAACTCCTGTGAAGAGTGGAAGGGGTCAACGAAAGAGATAGAGGAACTCGTCGGGTGTCTGGTGGCCCAGGGGAGAAGGGAGCGAAGTGTGGCGTACTGGCGATAGAGTCTAGTAAGCTGGATGAGGGAGTCAGAGGAGGAGAAGAGGGGGAGGCATTCAAGCGCAGTCATCGCTTCTCTGTTTTCCAAGAGCGCGACATACATAGATGAGGCGGCGGTCAGCAGTGGTGAGGCGAGAGATGCAGGTGGAAAGTGGGACAGAGAGAACAAAGGGGAAGGGCATTGGTCAAGGGGATGGTGGTGGTTGGAGTGAAAGAGGCATTCAGAGTCCGACTCTCTTTTTATACTCCTCTAGGATCTTCTTGGCATTACCCAAGTTGGTTTCGGGTTCCCACATTCGTTCAGCTGCAGAATAGCCTTTCCAGTGGACCAGGTATTGGTTTTGTCCCAATATCTTCCGATGGTTGACAATCATTTCCAATTTGTATTCCTTGGCTGTTCCAATTAGTTCTGGTGGGGGTCGGAGGAAGTTGGGGCTGTGCTCCGGTGTCTCTTGATAAGGCGAGAGGAGTGAGGCGTGGAACACGTTGTGGATCTTCCACTGTTTAGGAAGGTCCAATTGGAAGGCGACGGAGGAGATGACTTGGGAGATGGTGAATGGGCTGGTATGCCTGGGCGCTAGTTTTTGGTTTGGAACTTGAAGTTTCAAGTTCCGCGAGTCTAGCCAGACTTTGTTGCCAACCTTCCATGGTTTGAAGGAGGAATGAACTCTCTCCTTCATTTGTTGTTGGGCAAGGGTGTGAGCAGCTTCGGCTTCTTTACGGGCATCCTCAAGATGGGAGAGCCGTTGCTCAAGTGCGGGGAGAAAGGTGCGACCTAGGGGGGATAGGATTGTGGCTCATATCCCAGAATCAGGGAGAAGGGGGATTTCTTGGTGACAGAGTGTACAGCAGCATTGTGGGAGAACTGTGCAATTGAGAGGTATTCCAACCATTTGTGTGGTTGACCATCGCAGAATATGTGGAGGTAGGTTTCCAGTTTTTGGTTATATCGTTCGGTTTCTCCATCTATTTGTGGGTGGTAGGCTGTAGTTAGTGCTACGTCATAGTGGAGGAGGCATGCCAGTTCCTGAGTGAAGGCTGAAGCGAATTGTGGTTCCTGGTCAGAGATCAATTTGTCATGTAAGCCGTAGTGCTTGAACACGTGATCAAAAAAGAGTTTGGCGATGCCCACAGCATTGATTGTTTTTGAGCAAGGGGCGAGAATTACCCCCTTACTAAGGCCATGGTCAACCACGACCATGATAGAATCAAAGTCCCCCACATGAGGGAGGGCAGTAATAAGATCCACAGAGAGGTGTTGGAAAGGATGGGTGGTAGTGACCACGAGAGGCACGAGTGGGGGAATAGTGGGGTGGGTTTGAACCTTGTAGGCCTGACAAATGCCACAACTGGAGACATAACGTCTGACATAGGCAGAAAGGCCTGGCCACCAATAATCCTTGGAGAGGAGGGGGATGGTGCAAATATGGCCACTGTGTCCCCCCTCTGGGGAGGAGTGGGCTGCTGCTATGAGGTCGTGATGGATGTCTGCAGGAATGTACATGTGATGTTTGAAATATGTATAATTGCCCATCCACATAGGTCCAATCGTCTGGGGAGGATCTGTGAAATAATTTCTCCTTTTTCGCCATGGCGTGGAGGGCATCGAGGACCAACTGGTCCATGGCAGAGGAGTCATGGATCTTCTCTGCGAGAGTGAGGTCAATCCATTTGATTTATAAATCAAAGGCGGATTCGGGAAGGAGCCGAACACAGCGTTATCCGATGAGGTATCAATCTTGTCCCATCATGACAGGGCATTGGCTGGTGCCATCTGGGTACAAGGGAGGGCCTTATAGGCCACATCAAAGTCCATGAGGAAGAGGAGCCAACGAGCTTGGCAGTGAGAGAGCTTTCTGGATTCCTTGAAATACGTGAGGTTCTTGTGATCTGTCAGGACCGTGACAGGGAAAGGTGAGCCTAGAAGATACTGTCTCCAATCTTCTAGGCCTCATATGATGGCAAGTAACTCTCGGTCATAAACATCGTAATTTCTCTTGGCCGGAGGGAATGTCTGGGAAAGATAGCCACATGGCTTCAAGTCACCATTGGCATCCTGTTGCATCAGGACTGTGCCAAAAGCAGTCAATGAGGCGTCCATCATGAGGGTGAATGGTTTTGAGATATCAGGGAAAGCCAGGACTGGTCAGCAGGTAAAGGCAGATTGCAATCCACAAAAGGCCTTCTCTTGGTTGGGTCCCCAATTCCACTCACAAGAGGTCTTTGTGTCATATCCCGTGCAAATGCTAAGTCCATCTCCGGTGCTCCACACCATTTCTGTCTCTGTACATACAAACTCTGGTGTGATCTCTCGAAAGACGCAACTCCAGACTTCCAGACACTTACCCATACTACCTTCCGTTTTCTCTCTCTTTCGTAAATACTTCCTGTCACCCCTATTTAGTATAGCTCTATCAGAATTGTGGTTATCCACTAAGTCTGATTATGGATTTCTTATATCCATTTCTTTATCCTTCACAATTTCTTTTATTCTCACTATTTATATTCTTTCGCTATTGAGGGTTAACCATATGTCTATTGACATATTCTAGGTCCTGTGACATGTTTATGTCACATGACAGAACTGGTCTGGTCTAGACTGTTGTTCTAGGACCTTTATGACCTTGACGTCATACCCTTCAACCTTGATATGTTCTAGACTCATGTTCTAGACTATCACATGACTATCACGTCATATCCTGTGATCAGGAACCAGGGTATCTTACCCAGGGTATAGGGCTTATCTATGATGTCATACCCTTATCTTCAGGGTATAGGGTTTTACTCCTCATGGACTTATATGATAGCTTTATCGTCCAATAGCATTACAACCCATAGACCAGGGTTCAGGGTATTGCCTGTTTAGGCTTTGTCTTCCTCATACAGACGAGACACTTACTATACTTGTCAGACACAGCTTGGTCTGTGCACCATGTATGAGACACATATATAGTGGGCCCTACTGTCCACTTTCTATAGTGTTTATTGAATGTGTCTTTTGACACATTTACTTTCCTTTTAGTCCTCCTCTATAAGGACTTCAATAACTTGATCATAGCCTTCTACTAGGCTTTCCTCATACACTTCTAGTCCTCGTTACTCCTCTCTAGTGACTTGCACTATCTAGTCCCTCCTTGGACTACTCCGTCTACTCGTCATACCTCAACTCTTGTTATTAGATGTAAGAACTGCTACACTATTTCCTCTTTGCTGTTTACCTCTGTTGCAGTACTTCTATTTGGATTATCAGAAACTCTTGTCCAGTTTCAATAGATGACTCCAAGAAAACCACGACCAGGGGGTAATGCATCCTGATGGGCTATTAAGGACAAGTATTTCTAGCAATTCAGAATAGGAACTTACCTGGATTTGCCAAGCATGATCTGCACTCATAAATTCACCATTTATGCACTATTTACCCACAGATGTTTCCTTGAACTCCTGATATGGTTCAAAGTCCATGCAAGGTGCAAAGATTGGGTTACTGAAAAGATGCTTGATGACCTCTAAACCATCTCTCCAGTACAAGACTATTGGGGTCTTGGTCTTGTAATTATCCACCTTGATTTCTTGAAAATGCCAATGTGGCACGTCAGGCAAGGACTCAATCTGGGCATGCAAATCTTTTGCAGTATTGAATGACACAGGGTGGTCCTTATTTTTCAAAATTGTCAGCTAAACACATGTATTTCTTGAGAGGTACTTATGTGCTGAAGATGGAGATAGCTGTTAATCTCCTTCTGCGAGAGTGAACCGCTTGATAACCAATTCACAAGTTCCCATTCACTCTTTGAAGCAAATGGATAATAGACATTTTCAGTGTTGTGAATATGAGCATGTTGATTGTGATCCATGGACTGAAGGTAGTTCAACCCTCCTGGAAAACTCTGGCAATGATTGGGATGATATTGTCATACACGAGGCAGGGATTCAGATGGAGGAAGGGGAGGAGGTTCCATGTACTCATTCTGAGTTGTCACCATGTCATCTTCGGCAAATGGATTCATTGGAGCATCATTATCATCAACATCATCAAATGGGTTACTTGCAGCATTTTCATCATTGACTAGAATAAAGTACAGACACAGCAAATGTCAACCATAGGAGAAGAACTTACCATCTGCAGAGTCTTCATCATCTTCAGGTGATGGGGTACTGGAAAAAGATTGGACAATCCATCGGGCACAGGACATGTCGGTAGACAGGTGACCAATGACAGCATCGTTGCTAGAAAATGGCTTTGAGCAATTGGGGCAGTGGAAATTAGCAAGTATCTGTGAAGCTTCAAGGGACATTTCATGTAGATAGGACAGCAAGACATTGGTGTCATCTCAACTAAGGGAGCGGGAATAGTTAGAGGGTACATGGGGAATCCAATATGAGTAAGTAAACATGCCAGCCTCCTCCTAATGGCTCTTCCAATAACTCTCCTCCCAATAACTCCTGAATGTCAGTCTCAAAGGGAACCTCCTCAGACAGCCAACAAATGGAAACAGTATTATCTAGCTCATATCATCCTGTGGCGGTCTCAACACCCCCCACTTCCAACCCAGACTTCAGCTTATTTCCCCACAATGGCTGAGTCAATGTTGGCACACAGAAACACACTCACCTGGAGTTCTTTTTACCATCTGAAGAGACTGTTTCTCAGGCTACTTGGGACCCTCGTAAGAAGTTCAAGACTTTGTACACAACCGTAAGTCTATGTGCTGAGTCTATGTGCTATGGCATGGACACTTATCATTGGCGGCTGCATGCAGACCTCAGCAAGGTCTCCAGAAGTCGAAGACCTTTGTTCACTTCATATGCTAGAGCTTGCCAGGGCAACCCATAGTGCTTTTGCTGCACGTGTAACATATCATCACCTTTGTCTTCAAGAAATTGAAGTTATGCGCATCATTGCAACTGATGACTATGAAGAAGCAGAAGCAGGGTTGTGAAAAGCAGACTCACAGATTGGAGAAATCAGACATACTCTGCACCTGAATGGCACAGCACTGGGGGAAAGTGGTATCATGCTATTTAGTGCTGGACATGGGAGCAACAAGAGCGACAATGGATCCCCATCCCTGGCTTGAGCTGAGGAGAGTCGCTACAAATCACCAACACCTTCTGATTCTGATCACAACAGTGCTAGTTGAATTACACAGATGGTATGCGACCAAGTATATGTTGTTTCATCTGTACATACTGTATATGTGTCTAAGTATGATTCAGTACCCAGGTTTTGTAGTAGATTTGCGAACATTGTATGCCAGTGTTTGTTTCCCTGTTTTCTCACATGTGATTGGAATGACTTGAGTACAGTTCAACTTAGAATCACTGCTCCCTCATGCTCCTTGCTGTGGAAGCAGCAACACAGATCGATCTGATATGACCCACTGTTAACTGATTATCAATACAATTCAGCCCACAGCCCAGTGGCATGTTACAGGAGCATGATGGATCTATGTATTTGATGCCCCTCTCCACCAAGCAAGTGAGATGATATCCCCGAATGACCATGTCAGCCCAGCAGCATGGCACATGTATTTCATGATGGCAGCCGGCCCTCTTCACCAGGCAACTTGAAGTGAGACAATATTCCTGATCGACTGTGTCAGGGAACTCTTGGAGCGGTGAAAAAGAGTATGTATATTCACATATATATGCAGGCACTGACTTGGAGTTTTCCTCCCTCAATATAATAGCTCATCATACTCATGTTTGCGCTCATGGATGTGGATGTGGGCATGCAGTGACGCCCACTGACCCGAACTTGGCCAATCCTTTGCCTCTGTTTCATCCAATCCCATACAGTGGGCCACCTGCAGGACATCAAGACACAGGGCTCCAAGTTCATGTGCCTGAAAATCCAAGGACCAATGCTCTATCCAACCAATGGACAGTGTTACCAGTCTCAG
>JBBPRX010000799.1:0-11605 GCA_038093195.1 Boletus fagicola | reverse complement strand
GGAGAAGAACCTCCCACCCGGGTGTGTGCGTGCCTCATATAGCGCTGTCACTGTCACTCGATGGGCACAGACACTCCTGTAGGCCGTGCGCTGTGCGGCCTCGTGGAGGAGGGGAGAGAAACGTTGCATTAATGACGCCTGACACAGCTTCGGCGCTTCAAGGGGCTTCGGCTAGCGAGTTGACTTCTTCGGAGCATTTTCTTTACTCGTGGGGATATTACCATGTTGGAAATTGCGAACAGAAGAATGCAGATTCACAGGTCTGGTTACAACCTGATATATGCATGTCTATCAAGTGTGATAGTGACCCTCCCACACCCCACCAAAGGTGCTTCCACAATGGCCAAAACCATCGCGCAAATATGTACCCTAAAAGAGAACACAAGTGCGAAAGTGCGCCGTTTTGCCTTCCTGTATTTCTCGAGGAATAGCAGTTCGGTTGATCGTCTCACCACAGCGATAACAAAAGTGGGTGTTACAGCCGGGCGCAATACACTAAAAGTCACAGCAGGTTTTTATCAGAATCCGTGTTATGGCGACTCGCAAGCGAATAAGCAACGTACTGAGAGGTGGTTGCAACCTTGCAGTTTCTGGATCGGCGTCTTGCAGTCTGAATTGGAAGGAAGGTCGTGAAGCAGTGTGGATAGGCGACAGGTAAGGTTGAACTCACTAGGGCAGTACCGCCATCCCTGCTGTTTCATGAGATGATCCAACTCTGATGTTCCATCGCACGAGTGTTTCGGTCCACTTGGGTCAATCGTCTGTTGGCACTTTTTACACCACACGTGTTGACATGCCGGAAAAGGGCAGTGGATTTCAGATTGGGCTTCTAGATCCTGTCTGTCGACGAAACCGGAATGCTGACATCTCGAGCACAGGGTCAATACGAGGGTGCATAGAGAGACACGTAAAACGCACTTGCGACAATTGAATGGGATAGAGAATTGGGCGATTTCCATCTCCACCCATGTCTCCCATTGCTTCTCGGAGATGCCGAGCAACTGCACCAACACACCCGGTATGACTGAGCGGGGCGGACATCAGTCAAAGGCAAAGGCGGGCAATCTCAAGGCTCACTTCCGGGATTTTGATTTCTGTGGTCTGCCATACAGACTGGGCAGAGCACCGGGAAACGGTGCTCCTCGATCTTGGCGCAAACATGCCCACGGACGCAATCTCTGCAGATTTCGTGTCCACACGCGTCAATTTGAACGGCATCATCCTCTGGGAAATCATCTAGACAGATGCCGCAGTGGTACTGGCGTTGTGCGGTTTGCATGAGCTCGTGTTTTTGCCTTAGGAGGGACTCGTTTTCGGAGTCGAACCTCGCCTGCAGCTGAAGCGCAAACATCATACTGGGATCTATCTCGTCATTGCTATTGAAAAGATCTTCACGTTCTCCAGCGGAACGGAAAGATCGGGTAAACCGAGGACCTCGGCTGAGGGCGGCGGAAGCGCCGTGCGTGGGTTTCACTACCGATGACTTGGAAGACTGAGCACGTTTCGTTTTGGTCTGTTCTTCCTCCAGCTGGACTTCAAGGTCAGCGACGCTTCTTTCCAGTCGTTGCTTCTCCTGTTTCAGATCACCATTGTTGCGGGTGAGTTCCTCTAGTTCGGCCCTCAACGTGAGGAGTGTTAAACTGGATACAAGAAGAGATTCCTCCCCTACGCAAGGATCGTGGGAAATAGCCCTGGGAACAAACACGTGTCCAGCGTATTTTTCGAGCAACTTTGCTTGCCAGCCAACATTCCCTTGGTCAAGGTGAATCTTGTCCGAGGGGAATGTGTCACACAATTGTTGTACGATCTGCGTGAGAGATTTACTGAAGGTCAAGCTTGCGACTGGTCCGCGCTCTGAGGTTACTCGTGGATTGAATACGACGAAAAGGTTTTGTGCAGATGTTCGCAGCCGCAAGCATATGATGACATCTGGATAGCGAGTGATGAGGATAGCAGCCGATGAACCAAGGGCACGTTGATTTCTAATGTCACCGCATCAGCGCACGGAACAACGGGAAAGTTATGCAGGTTACATACTCCAACAATCTTGCGATGTGATCAGGGCTTGGTGGATCGTAGTCCGTGGACGCAAGCTTGAGGGACACTTCAAACAGAGGGATGCGATACACATCTTCGACTTCCAGGTGAACACCACTAGGCCATTCGCGACAGATCGCAAGGGCATTCTGGACATCACGGAGAATCAGTCGATTGATCCTTGAAATGGGTTCTACGTACCTCAACCAGCGTCCTCGAGCATAGCAACGCGATGATTTTGGATAAGACAGGAGTACTCCCCTCTGCCGCAAAAGCGAGCCTCGCAAAGTTAAGCGCAGAGAGAACGGCGGCAGTGACGTCCTTGTCGGGGCCAAAGGCCACGTTGTCGAAGGATAGGACACATGTCTTACCTTGCAAGATGTCCGAGATGAGTTTGTGTAGCTCCATCGGTCAATGATACGATTGAGCGCAACTAAGAGGTCGAGGGTGAAGCCTGATGGTTTAGGAAAGGAGCCCACGGCGGTTTGCGATCGTTGCCGCATCGTGTGTTGTCGAGTTGAAATGAAAGCCTAATTCTGTCAGTTGTCCACCATGAACGTTTGAACATGATAGTTGTGGTCAAAGTTCAAGTTCTTATTGGAATTTGGCACATATTTCCACTCTTGATCGCACGGCCGCCGCCATCCTCGTGACCCACTGACCCATCCGAGGTCCAACTTAAAGCCCGGTTCTTGTTCCACGAGTCGCTGGTCACCAGATTATTCACCGCTATCTCCCCGTGGCTGGTCTCTGTATCGCCCTCCGAAGTCGAGTCATCACCACCTGGTTCCTCCCAACCCGTCGACCCGGAACTTGAGTACAGACATCCCCGACACTGGTGCTGTGACCGCGGGAGCGCGCAGTCATCCATCATCCCGAGAGTTATCAACACCTGGCCCGTCCCAACCCGTCGACTCAGAACTCGGGCAAGGTTCTCGTTCCCACTTGCGCTTTGGCGGCGTGCGAGCGCGCGGTCGCCCATCATTCGTAACTATCCAGATGATGGTCGCTCTGGGGTTCCTCTACCCCCTCCTCGCGCTCTATGGCTTTCAGAAGCTCTTCATCGCACTCGTGCAGATTATCCTCAGGCTGAGCACTGGTGAGCTTCGCCTCTTATTATTTCTGTACGAGTCATCGTGGGCTTCGTCGTTTTCCTCTGCCGCATCCCTCATTTCCGATTACACTCGGCTGGGACATCCATGGGTGCCGGAATGTGGTCTCTATTACAATTTTCTCGAGGAAGTGAACCCATTGGTACCTGGGATCATGGCACGCTTTGTATCCATGGCGAAACCTATTTGATTTTCTCCCCCATTTTTGTTGGGTGCATTTACTGAAGCGGCGGTGTGTAACCCGTCAAGGATCCAACGAGACAGATGTCCACCTCGCCGTTCATCCTCAGTGCGGACCCCTCTGGGGAACTGTCTCCGACGTGAACGCGGGACTCAACCTTGCAAACATCAAGACGATCGTAGCCTTTGGGGTGCGTATGCGCTTGGTTCATCTCCGTGATTGTATGAGCGTTGACCAGCGTTTTGCATGTGTATAGGACTCGTTTACGGATGGCGGAAGGCACGATGGTGGGCCGCTCGCGCCAGCCGTCGTGATCCCTCCGAATCCGTTCGCAGGCGATCGTTCGGCAAACGGAAAGATTTGGATCGAGCATATCGCGGACAGCATCGACGCCACGCTTATGGATTACGCCGTATGCTCTCTCGCTGGTAGCAAATAATGTTGTTATCTTATTGAATCCGTTGCAAGTGGTCAAGTGCGGTAACCAATATCACCCTGTGGCCGTCCAATCCCTACCCAAGGGATTTTATTATGCAGGGTAAGATGGAATCGTACCCAATTTATCCAATCGACTGACGCTTGTCATAGCGACGACGTTCCTTGAACAATCAAACCAGCTCGACCCAGACACCACGCTTTACACAGTCTTTTTTGGTATAAAGTGAGCTCCCTTTTAGAGGCTAACCCGCCGTGACTGACGACACCCTACAGTGACTGGGGTGATTCCTTTGGTAAGCGCGCTCAAGGCAGTATAGGAAGCTCATTCATGCTCATTAACGATCGTCTATATGTCTAGCCGATGGTAACCACCTTCCACAGGCAGCCCAAGACCTCCTTGGCCAAATGGCCCTCCTCTCCCAACCCCCTACCAACGCCCGCAACTTCCTCGTTACCGACGCTTACGGTCGAGGCACCCATGACACCTGGGGTCAGGCCTGGCTCCAATCCATCTTTGACGGGCTGATCGCGCTCCACGCACAGAACCCCCCAATCAATGTTGCATTTGCCAACTTTGCGACGATTTGGGATGGGGTGTTGGGTTTGGATCCCGGGTACCAGGCTTTCGGATATGTGAGTACGCGTGCGTGTAACCCGGGGCCGACGACGGACAGGTCTTGTACGGATCCAGACCACCACTTCGAATGGTTCTGGGGGTATGTTTTCGTTTCATTGTTTGTTCGTGCATCGTGGAGCTGATATGTACGTGACGTCAAAAAAACGACAGGCATCCATCGGCAGCGACACACAAGATCATGGCAGACTATGTCTGGGAAGTGTTGGACAACTGCAGGATGTTATGATGATCTTTTCATGTCGGTTTTATGCGTCTTGCTCTCGCTTCGCTCTGGATACGGAGCTCGAGTTTTTGGTTGGGTACCGAATGTCTGTTGTACCCTGCCTGCACTCCTTATTCCCCCACCTTGTTTGGCTTTATGTTGTATTGTACTGTAACGCTTCCGATATTAGGTGTCAGAGGATTTATCATGATGTTGTTGTTCTAAAGAGTTGTGTGAGTACCATTCGGTGCCCTTGGGAATGCAAGGCAACGCGCCCAAGGTCGTCCGGGCGATGACTGAAACCCACGACCCCAAATAGGTCATAAATCTCGCCATGCTTCTCTCCGCCCTTTCCAAAAACCTGTTCAGTATACAAGAGTCCTCGATGATGAATGAGGGATATTCCTCCACTTCGGAAGTTTCCTTGGCGATGATAGGCAAAATGCTGTGGAATTTGTCCACTCAAGGAACTCTTCACAATCCCTCGTCACCAATTTTTGCTTGCTGGGATCAATGTTACAAACTCGACCATAATGATATACATCACTCTGCTGTTAACCACTCTTCTGGGACCCCAAGATATAACCAAACGCTCTCTGCGATGTCGATCGCACACCTGTGAAGTACCCTTTCATTCATCGAGACTCGAAAGAGGAATAAACCTGAACAGTTGATTGAGTTCTCCGGTGAATGGTGTGATCCTTATCTATTTATGTTATGTCACTGATGAGAATTCTGCTGCACTACTAAGAAGAAATATGAATTACCGGCTCGTGTCGCTCCCCCGCAGTCCATACCATATTTCCCCTGGGGTCAGCCCCAATACTGGATACGGGCGATGGGTGAGTGAAACGTAGAGACACCAACTTGACATACGTGCTACTCACAGGAGGGTGTCATTATTGTTGCTGGGGATAAGGAACCATGTTTGCACTACTTCGGGCACATTGCTCGCAAAGACCTCCCCGTTAAGCTCTCGGGTGTACCGGTAAGGACCGGCACTCAACCGGGTGGGACCACCCCCTGCGATTGATGGAGAAGCTATCCACTATAACTGCAGTGTGAGGCTTGTACCCTCGGTTCGGAATAGGGAACACGATACCTCGATACGGTCAACATCGAGTCGAACAGGCTGGCCTGGCTGGGATTGGTACAAGTACCAGATACCGAGGTTGGGATTTCCTGGTAAACAGGAGCGAAGGTCGTAAGTACCAGAGTTGTCAGACATCATGATTCTGAATTCGATGAAAGGATGATGGTGATGGGGTGCCCTTTACTTGGTTGACTTTATACCATCGAAGAGCTTTCACTGGCAGCATGGTAGGTCCCGATATAGGACTGAATACATAACTCGCAGAACCCAACAATATTGATTGGAGAACGATAGGTCCATGCTTTGATAGGTATTGTCCAAATTTTTGCCACAGCACTTCGGTCATACATGATTGTATAGAAGCTCATGGGGATCATTGCGAGCCTTTCCCAGGCTGTACCCCAGAACTTTATTACTGCATTACTCGCTTCTTCGTGATGCCATCGCGATCTGTAAGTTACGACAATTTTCAGCCATTGATAACGGTGCTAGTCCCGAAGCGGAACCGAAATACAACCGTTGGCTCGCCGATCGTTCTCGCAGCACGAGATGACGAAACAGACCAGGATTGTCGGTCAGCGCTGAAACGCTGATAATCCAATGGAATTTTACAGAGAATGTACGTGCGATGCAGATCTATACAGTTGTACTAATGCTTACTCGGTTCGTAGGTATCTCTCTCCTCCCCATTTATCCCGACCCGAACGCGGAGGATCCAATGAATCATGTGGAGCTCCCTGAAAGGCTTTGAGTCCCACTATCTCCCCAGGGCCCAGACCATTGATCGCCGTCGTACAGAGGGGATAAGTTAGCAATGCCCATTCAGCGGAAAGGCACAAAGAACGGGTGTCTCCGAACGCGATCTTTCTCCATTCGTGTTGCCCACCAAAGAAAGTTTCGTTTGGCACAAAGGGTTAGTTGAGTGATCGATCCAAGCTCCGGCGGTGCTCGGTAAGGTTAGTCGACTCAAGGAAGCAAGCCCCTCACGTTGACACGAGGCTCGGTGCTTGGAGGCACGGGGATCCAGGTCACCCTCTGTGACTCTCCGCATATACGCCGGAGTTGGCCAGCTCGTCGTTCGACGTGGATGTGGAGTATGACAGTGACTCTTCATCTGAAAGGTATAGTACTTCACTGCTGATTAAGCCAGACTTGTGGCATCATATTCGCGCAAGTCGGCGGCTTGTACGCGCCTCACCCTGTGTATCTCCATTGTACGGCTGTTGAGCGGAGAAGAATGTTACCAATAGGGATTAGTTGCAGGGTTCCATTCATCCGAACCAGAAATCCAGAACTTGTTCGTAGCCGATTTTTGCTTGAGCCTCGTATCGCGGTAATTACTTTTGACGCGATTTAGAACTTGCTTCTCCTGATACTAACGCGGGATATTTAGTGATTTTCTAGGCTTAAATGGTAAATCTGAAGCGAGGAAGTGACGGGGAATGATTAAACGGGGGCTGATCTGAGGTATGGCTCAAAAGCCGGTTGAAGCAACGAAAGATGCGGCCGGAGAGGGGCAGACGGCACTGCACATGATACCAAAAGACACGTAGAGCAACCGAAGGGCCAGCCATGAAGACGAGACTGCCACTGATCGAGCGGTCGAGTCCCATCGTCACTTGTTCCATTATGATGCGGAAAGCCAGGGAAGTCAGAAGGCAAAGACTGCAGATCTAGTATAAATGTCCTCGAGGTGTTTACCAAGCGTGCACCAGATTTGCAATGTCCCGTCATGAATACAAATATGGAACAAAGGAACTTGAAGACTTTACTATAAATAAACCCAAAACTGTCCAACGTCCATGCTCTACAAATGGTGTTTGAAGTCGCTTTTGCGTCACTGGACTTGATCGAGGTAGCTTCAGTGGATGTATTGCATTGTACAGTGCCAGTGGACGGATGACGACTCATACCATTCTCATGCACTATATCCCTCCGCTTTCTCCCCGGAGACGACAATCTCCTTTGTCCTCGGATCCTCGAGTGCCCGTTTCAAGCTACAAAGGAACGCAAGGTCAGTTGTCCCGTTCCAGTCCGAAAGCAAAGAAAGAAAGAAAGGCCACGAACATGGCTTCGTCATCCAACACCGTCGTATCCCGAACTCGCGTATAGATCATCGGGAAGGCGAATAAGAGGCCTGCTGCGACGAGACACCATGTCGATAGGAAGATGTTCATGTAGCTGGATATAGAAATGGGGGGATATTAATGATCAGTTTCTAGAAACATTGTGGGGGAATCGCGGAGGCTTCAGGATGACAAAAGTGGAAAGAAAGATACGAACGGTAAGCTGACGGCATCCATACGCCATACGCCTGCTGCCCCTGCAGACTGAATCGAATGATCTGGTATTTTTATGGTCAGCACAGGGGGTTTTCCATAGACATAACGCACACCCTAGGATGGAACGAAGGGGAGAACGAAAGGAATTCAAAACACTCACAAAATCCAGCATAAATAGCAAGCTTGTTCGTGTCGTTGGACATGGCACCAATCAACCAAAACACCATCGTCTGCCACATCGCATCCAACAAACCATAGCAGATCATGAGCCACACGTGCGCTGGGTACGCCGGGTCGTAAATGTCCATCTTTTGCGCATCTGGCGGGATCGATTGGCGGGTGTAGGTTCTGCGTTAGTCGGATGGCAGATTGGCGTTGAGGGGGGTCTCATCGGTCACAGGTATCGCGCGACGTGAACAACGACGTGAACTTACTTTTGGTATTCGTACGCCCAGGTGTGGACGATGAAGACCATCGCGAGGAGTATGCTCCAACCTACAAAGGCTCGGGCACGCCGGCGGAAACGAGCGCTATCCAAGACGAGGCCAATCATCCACGAGCCAATGATCTGGGAAAGCCAATACATGAGGTTATTCAGTGACCGTGCACGAATGTTGAACAGAGCCGAATTGTAGTCGTTGAATTCTGCCAGATTTTTTTTTCGAGCCTGTCATGACCATGTTTGTGCGGGAGATTGCACAGAAGACTTACGCCAGGTATAAAAGTAGTTGCTCGCAAAGAACATGGGAAAGAGGAGGAGAATCATCGGGTCGGATCTGACGGCCACCCAGAGGTTGTAGAACTCGGACTTCCAAGACGGAGAGCGTGGCGTGGTGACTTTTGTTCCGTCAGTGCGAACCATTTTGTTTGGGTCAGCCATGAGGAGTGGGATGCTAACTCCGATTAGCGTAAGTATCAGGAAACCGATCTAGGCACACGGGTGTGCATCAGGAAGGGTAAGGATGTTGATAGATAACATACGTATGTCCCATTTCCGACTAAGAAAGACATAGTATTAGAAGTCAAGACATTTTCATGTCAGCTTCTGGAATGACATACCGCTATTATTCTGACAGCCGTTCTCAGAGTAAGACGAAGAGTAAAGTTTGAATACAAATGAACGTACCGTCGATTTAAAGTTTTGTCCAAAGGACACCGAAGAACCAACGACTGCACCAAGGTTGAATATGCCCCAAAAGATACTGATGAAGACACCCTTTTGCGCCTCAGTCGGATAGCTGAGCATCATAGCTCCTTGGGCCGTCCACAACAACGCAGCCGTGATACCTAGAAAGGCTCCTGCACCAATAACGAAGCCACCAGCATTCGGATGGATGTTGATAGCCCTAGAAAACCGACATGAGTACCATACTTAGGTAGTTCAGACGCAGAATATGCACAGGTACGAGCCCACATAGAGTGCGTAACCAAACGTGCCCAAAAAAAGTGTCCATTTCGCGCCAATCCTGTTGTTCACCGTGCTTGGGCAAACGTCAACTTCCTCGTAAGTGTCAAAGGTATGAATGGACGATTACCCAGAGAAGAACGCAAAGAAAGCGTATGTAGCGTAGAGTGCGCATGTCGAATTCGCAGACGTCGTGGCGTTCACTTGTCCACCACCACCGAGACCGGTCAAGGCGTTGAACATGCCAGGACATAAGAAGCAGACGAAGCCGAGCATGATAAGCTGCGTCACGGGGTGATAGTATACACCCTTTAAGCCACGGGGTCGCTCGAAGCATTCCTTGGATGAATCGAGGTCGATGCTCGGGGAAAGGCTCGAGTCCTTTGTGAAAGAGGTCCCGTGCATGGTGGATAAGCCGGCTGGGGACAAGTGTGCGCATGTGTAACGTTCTGCTACTTATACCTCGCTAAGAAAATATATCATGGGACTGGTTTTCTGCAGCCAGATAACGAAGCGGGGAAGGAAGGGAAGACGAGCCGGGCAGGTAATAATAGCTGGGTCATAGGTCACGGTTCGGCATGAGAAAAGATAAGATATCACGGGCCCCCACCTGAATCGAGGGTATGGGGGTTCGTGATTACATCGAGCATGTGTCGCAGGTTGTTATATATGCAAATCCACCAGAGGCCACAAGCTCAGAACAAAGTCAAATCAGTTTAAGGCGTCGTAACATTTTCTGTTGGAGAATGCAAGATATACGTGACGAGCCGGTTAGCCTGTCAAAGAACTGCGCATGACTTGTCCAGGTGACCGAACGGTGGTAAAATCTTAAGACCCTTGGCAGGGCTAAAGTCGGTGCTGCCACGCGAGACGAACGCAGGAGGAAGATGTATGAGTTGACCATGTGGTGACCTCGAAGAACAGTTTCCGCAGACCGTAGATCATCGTTTTCATTCCCAGAGTCCTGATTCGAAGACGGAAACCTATATAAAAGAGACAGTCAGCGAGTCACGGAACGCTCCGTCTCAGAAGTTGAAATGTGTGAGATACAACTGGCATACTATGACAATGAGTTCCGAAACACATACACGGTGTCCTCTCGGACCATTATTGACGAGATGCTCTCTTCGCAGCGCCGCCCAGTACATTTCTCCGCGATGAAACATCTGCTCCTGTTACAGATGCAAATTGATCACAAGCTGAACGTCTGTCCGTTCTACGTGTCACTGTGAGGGTTGGTCAACACTAAGACGAGCGCCAAAATTTGTAGGTACTAGAGATTGATGACATAATATTTGGAACAACACAAACAACTTAGAGCCCTTTGCGATCTTGCTTCAGGACTCATCTTGAAATTCATCCTACGCTTGCGGCACCGCTGTCTTCACCAATTATCTATACAATGTGAGTTCTCAAGTAAATATACTATGCCGGGTGGTGAGCTCACTGAATAGCTTCGTGCTCTTGTCTGCCGTAAATCCCATTTGTAGTACGAACATCCCTCAATTGGCCTTATCTCATACAACATCAAACATGGAAAAACGGGGCCCAGCGTCGTATCGACGCAAAGATTACTAGGCCGATTGGATCAATATACGACCTCCGTTTTCAGAGGAATACCTTGTCCCCTATTTCCCGCCTCCCGCCAGAAATCCTCGAGGACGTATTCATCCACGGTGCTTGTGACTACCACTACCAGAAGTACCGCCCTTGTCCACTCACCTCAGGTGTACCCGACTGGGTCAACGTTTCGTACGTTTGTCGCCATTGGCGCAACATCGCATTGGACTGCCTGACTCTCTGGACCTACATTTTCGTGGGATCACAGTGGTGGACAAAGGAGTTACTAGATAGATCGAAACAAGCGCCGTTGAAGATCTGCACGAAACCCGACCACCCACTGAAAAAGTGGTCGGAGTTCTTCGAGACATTCACGACGCATTTTGCAGAATTTAAGTTGGGTGAAAATGTCGTCCGAAACGTGAAGACTGCACTTGTAATATAAGTTGGCGTTTGGGCAACAGTAGGACTTGCAATTTTCCCGGTCGAAAATATGTGGGTTGATACTTGGAATATGAGCGAACATGTTGCCTCCTGCTGGATGTCGGTGTGAATAAGAAATTTTGTAGTGTGCATAAACTTCAAATAGATTATGGATATTTAAATTAGCTTTAAATGTGATACTCAACTTCAAATAGGATCATCGGGTGTGGTCATG
>JBBPRX010000798.1:0-11634 GCA_038093195.1 Boletus fagicola | reverse complement strand
AACTCCAAGACCCATCCTTGGTCAAAATAGCCCCCCCAACACACGCCCATGATGCACCGGCCTCCCTGGTTGCATTCCTCCTACATGGCCTATCCCCCACCCTGAGAATGATCCTACTCAACACCAGAGTATGGGCTACCATGGAAGTAACCTTCGAAGTCTTCGCTTTCAAACCCACCTTCCCCACGTTCCTTTTCACCCTAGCTGGTTTCATTGACGCAGGGTCACACGAGGCATATAATATAATCCAACACTCATGGAATGCAGACCGAATCTATGATGAATTTGTTGGCCACATCATTAAAGACCCAAACTTTCCAGTGGGAGAGAACTCCGAAGTCCAAACCCAGTGGCTCGTCGCCATCTTCCATCAAATGCTAGATAGCCTTGAAGTTCAAACCCTTGACATAAAGCTCCCCAGAAATGTCCCAGCCCCATGTTTCAACATCTTTGCGAAAATCCCAATGGAAGAACCCAAGATCTGGCACAGAATTTGCAGCGCCCTCGAAGACACAATCTATACAGCCCCTCTCCATGGCACTACAACCAGGGCCCCAGCCTGCCCATGCTCCCTCTGCAACTGTGTCACTCACCCTCACGGCCTCTGCCCCTTCCCATCCCTCGAAGGATGGCATGCCCCCAAGATTAATCCCCTGCCCCCACTGCCTCAACCAGGCCCACCCCATTACCCTGCAAACAATCAACATCGTAGCAAAACAGCCGGGCTAACCTAAAGGACCGAGTTCATACCACCTACTGTACATATGTAAATACGCGCTGATCGTCCATAAATATCCAATGCTTGACCGCTGACCACATGAGGACACATTGAACAGTCCATCACTACTAAACCCCACTCACTCCTTCCACTCTAATGTACTGTATCACCCTGATGCAATGCATAATGTTTTTGAACCAAGAAAGTATAAAAAACAACGCGGCACAGACAACCCACGCTATGACATGACACCAACAAAACTATCCACAAGGAAACACGACACACCACAAAAAATTAAAATTAAATTAAAAAAATAAAAAGACCTGAAGACACTCCCCTGTCCCATACAACCACCCAACCTGACCAACCAAAACAGCAAAACAGACCCCATAACTACGAAATACATCACCACAACACAAGGTACATGAGTGCGTGAAGCAGAGCATCACAGAAGCCCTGAATTGACCCACTCAAACGACCATCTGGGGGCAAGGGGCAACCCCCCCAGGCAAATATTTAGCTGTCCACCCAAATATACTGACTGTGTTATGATACACAATATTTTCAAACTTTTTAATACACTTACCTTGTACCACAATTTACTTTTCATTTCTCGATGCATGCACGTGACCGTGGGAACACACACATGATCAGATCTACGATCCATGACATCATTAGCATGTGTACTTAATTTCTGCTCTTCTCTCACATGCTGCTTCTTTATTTCCCAGCATCAATCTTCTTTTCTCACCATAGTCATCTTTATTACCAAGCTCTCTCACGAGAAGCTTGGTCCGTGTGCACATCTGTACAGTATATAAAGTAGACATCTGACGACTGGAACCCCAGTCTAATCCATTTGTTCCTTATCGGAATTAAGGTGTGACTTCTCCCCTCTATATCTCTCCAGCGGTCCTCTTTGTGTTTTCGCTTCGTCAGACTTGGTGTAGTCTGCAAATAGCTCGGCCAGTGTTGTCTTTGGATTTGATTCTGCAACAGACCATACACAGGACAGGAAAGTAGACAGTGTCTACACTCAAACAGTGGCCTATTTAGGCCAAGGACCCCCCTGTGCCATCAAGGCAAAGTTACAGTAGCTCAAGTGAACAGGCAACAATCTGTGATGACCTGGCCACATACCCTAACATAGGTCCTCTGTGAGCAACCAGAACATGTCCTCCTCACCCACTTAGCAGTTGGGCGGTGGGAGTGAGTAGAACCAACCACCAATAACCCATCCTCTGATGCCAATTGACACCCCACTCACTCCGGTTCTGTTTCTGGTCATGGTTTGAGCCTCTTGCTGGGACGAGGAGGGGACCAAAACACCACCGGGGCCCCCCCCCCTGGGACTCCCAGCGAGCGACGGTAGGTGGATCTACCACACCAGGCCTTGGCCCACAAGCCCCACAAATTACACAAAATGCACATCACAACAACGATGACACCAACGCACATGCCCAATCCCAACGAGCCCTCAACCCAGAACCTCCAACATCAAACTGCAGGAAATCGCAAGCTAACATCCTTGTCGCCACCCTCAACATAAACAGCAGATCCCACTCAACCACACCTGTGCATAGCCAAATCTCCAAATGGACCGATGTACACAGGCTAATGTGCCAGAAACAGATAAGTGTACTATGCCTCCAAGAAACACACCTAGACCACCCTCATATAGCGGACATACATCAACTCTTCAGTAAACGCTTAACTGGCCACCCTTCCGTAAACCCCAACAACCCGAGTGCATCAGCAGGAGTGGCTTTCGTCATCAACAAAGAAAGAATACATCCAGACCAAACACAAATGCTTGAACTAATACCAGGACAAGCCTCCCTCCTATCTATCAAATGGACTAACGACTCCACACTAACCATACTAAATATATACACCCCAAACGCCCCACAGGAACACCTCCCCTTCTGGGCAGAAGTCCAACAAAGGCTAAACAACCACCAAATAGAGCATGTAGACATGCTACTTGGTGATTTCAACATCATGGAAGACCTCTTCGACAGGGCCCCAGCCCACCACAACAACATCACAGCTGTGGAAGTGTTACAAGAATTCAGAGAATCCATCAATGCATGTGATGCATGGCGACATGACCACCCCAACACTAGAGCGTTCACCTTTATGAGTAACATACAATCTACTTCCCAACTAGATAGAATCTATGTAACCAGAAACATTACCCACATCCTATCAAACTGGGAGATAACAGATACAATAATACTGTCCAATCACAAAATGGTTCTAACATGCATCAGCCCCCCAAACCTCCCATACATCAGTGAAGGAAGATGGACAATGCCCCTTGCATTACTATCTGATGATAACATAGTTCAAGAAATAAGTATAGCAGGCATGGACCTACAACGAGACCTCGAAACAATAACACCCTGTCATTTAAACCCACAACTGAGATGGGCAATGTTTAAACAACAAATAACAACCATAATAAAAAAATCTGCCAAAAAGCAGAACACCAAAATGACGAATAAAGTAAAAGCCCTAAAAAAAGACATGGAAGATATTGAGAAAAGTGAGGATCTCGACATGAATGATGCGCTACACACCCAACTCGCCTTCCTACACCAAGAACACCAACACCTGAACCAAAAAATCAACCGGAACGAAAGAGCCAAAGCACAGGCTCACTGATTCGACAAAGGGGAAAAAATCAACAAATACTGGACATGAATACATAACATCAGGAAACCCAGAGACGTCATACAAGCCCTATACAACCCAACAACAGATAAGATCACAATAAAATCATCAGATATGGCCAAAATAACATGGACATACCACAACGACCTCCAATCAAAAAACCTCCTTGACTACTATAATCCTGAAAGACAAATGGCACAAACTGAAGTCCTACAACAAATCCCAGAATCACAAAAATTTGATGCCCCAGAATCCGACATCACAAACCTGATAACCACTGACCAAGTCACTGCGGCACTACACTCCTCAAAAAACGGCACAGCAACAGGCCTAGATGGCCTCCCCTATGAGCTATGGAAACGACTACACGACCACCACACCCAACTCGCCAAACAAAATAAGCCATCCTTTAACGTTATAAAGTGCCTTATGCTAATCTACAATGACATATGTACAAACACTAGGAACACTCAAAGAAGCAAACTTTGCAATCGGATGGATGTGCCCCCTTTACAAAAAGAAAGACTGCACAAAAATTGAGAACTATCACCCAATAACCCTACTCAACACAGACTACAAGATCATGACAAAAGCTCTAGCAACACAGCTGGCCGTCCATGCCTGCTCTCTACTACACCAAGACCAGTCCGGATTCATCCCTACCCGGTTGATCTTCAATCAAATCAGACTAGCCGAAACAATGTGTGCATACACAGACTACATGGAGGAAAACAGAGCAATAGTCACCCTTGACCAAGAAAAAGCATATGATAAGATAGACCATAAATACATGTTAGCCACACTTAGAACATTCCAAATACCAGAGTTATTCATAAATACAATTGCCACCCTCTACCAACACACAAAAACCCAAGTGATAATCAATGGAGTCTGCAGTGACACATACCTAGTCACAAGAGGTGTAAGACAGGGAGATCCACTCTCATGTCTCCTCTTCGACCTCGCGATCGAACCGCTCGCAGCATGCATCCGAAATGCAACAAACCTGACCAGGTTCGACATCCCAAATGCAAGTAAAACTATCAAAGTCAACCTATATGCAGATGACACCACAGTATACCTGTCAACCACCAACCACTACCAAGACCTCGAATCAATCCTGAACAGATGGTGCACAGCATCTGGGGCCAAATTCAACCTGGAAAAGACAGAGATTATACCAATTGGGACAGAAATGCACCGAAAATGGATGATTTAGTCACAACAAATACACCCAGATGACCCCCCCCTTTCCCCCAGAATAAAAATTGCAAAAGACGGCCATCCGACCTGCATTCTAGGTGCTTGGATAGGAAACAAAATAGAGAACACACAACCATGGACTACCACCCTCGACAAAATCAAGGAGAGACTCAACCACTGGGTCCGCTCAAGACCTACTCTAGATGCAAAACGACTGATCATACAGATGTTAATAGGCAGCATGATACAATTCCTCACGAAAGCTCAAGGAATGCCACACACAGTAGTCAAACAAATAAATACCATTATACGGAATTTCCTGTGGGACGGAAATAAACCCCCCCCCCGGTATGAGCCTAGAAAACCTTGCAAAACTGAAAACCAAAGGAGGTATTGACCTCCTGGACATTGACGCCAGAAATGAAGCAATCAAACTCACGTGGCTGAGATCCTACATAGACCGCTCACACCAACGCCCGACATGGACATATATATGCCATTGACGCTATGATAAACTGCATCAACAATGATGGCATCACCAAACCAACTGACATACACACCTTCCTCACTACCCTCTGCCCCTCAGGTAGATCCAACAAAACAAAAAAACAAACCCTGTGCCTGCTCGTAACACTACTACAAACAGCAAAGAAGCATAACCTCACCCATCAGGAAAACCTCAATTTGTTTAATGATGACTTAAATATTCTTAAACAGTTAAGTTCACCCAAGACAATTAAACCAGGTAGCCAACTTATCCTCTTTCTTAATTAGTCTTAATAAAATTTTATTACTGTTGTCTAAGTCATCTCAAGTTGTCGGAGTAACCACGATGTGTAAATTGATTAAGACAAACAAAATATTTCATGGACAGTTAAGATGCTTTTATAAACAAGGGAATGTTGACTGTGTCAATGAGGGTAAATGCGTGGGCAAGCATGACTGTGGGGGCGAGGATGAACAGCAAGGGTGAGTGCACGGGCCCGGGCAAAAAAGGTGATGGGGCAAGCACAGCGTGAGCACAGGGACAAGGGTGGATAGCGAGGGTGAGCACGTGGGCGAGCACGGTGCGAGCGCGGGGACGAGGATAAACAGATGGGCATATGAGGTTGGTGACGACCTTGAGTCATTTGATGATCTGATGATCCCTGAACAGTCGGAAACTGAGCCTTAAGTCACTGCCAGTGGAGCCTTGAAAACAAGGGTGAGAATTAGTGAAGGGCACATAGTACAGGAAATCGACACTCAGAGATAAACAAGTGATGATCTGATGATTCCTGCCAGTGAATGGTCAGAAACCAAGCCTTGAGTGGCTGCCAGTGGAGGAAGGTGAGGGGGCAGATACCGTGGGATCAGGAATCAGTCCATGAGGTCTTAGTAGGTGTCAGCGACCAGCAATTCGAGGAGTTCTTTGAAGTTTTTGTAGCCTTCTTGGTCTTGGTAGCCTGCTTTGAGCCATTGGGCGACAGTTTTGTCATGGAAGATGAGGATGTGAAAGAAGGTGTCGAGAGGAAGGATGACATCAGGTTTGATCGAGATGCTATTGAGTAAGACAGGTTGTGGGGGAACGTCAAAGGTGTATGACACAAGTGTCAGTTGGATCATGATCAAGGAATTGTTGGCATCTTTGTTCAGGATACTAGTATGTCTGCAAGATGAACAATGTGAGCATCCATTCGCAAAGCAATGAAAGAGCAGGTATCACTTACCTGTAAAATGTGGTCTCATCCAGACTGTTGTTAAACACCTGCAAAAACTGACCCCACCTCAAATGGAACATAAATTGTGGGTAAATGCTAATGTTGTCTGTCAACCTAAAGCTCACTGGGTCTTCCTTCCTATAGTCTGCAAACTTTTGACACAACCGGATGGGCATGTGATCCAACCATCTCAACACATCTGATGAATTGTTGATCTTGGCCTTGAAGACTGCTGTTTTGGCCATCAGCATGGCAGCTGCTTCCTGATTAAATGAAATGGCAATGCTTGGCGATCCTGCTTCTGCAAAGTTATGTGTGATGGTCGTCACCTGCAGACGCTGCTGACTGGACGAGTGTTGATAGTGAGTGACAAATTGGACAAGACCATGTGAACCAGGTTGGAGAGCCTGACCAGCGAGTGTGACGACTTTGAAGTACACTGCGACAGACATTCGAGGGGTGACACAGTTCAACTTCCATGCCGAAGTTTGACTGATACTGATCTCAGTCTTGCCCACACAATCTAACTTTTTGCCAGCAGATATAGCATGACCGATCAAGCCGGAAACCCTGAGTTCCCTGGTAGTCTATGGTGGTGCCTGAGATCATAGGACAGAATAAATGAAGCGAAGAACTAAGTACAGTACCTGGACATCAAAGGTGGCGTCGAAACCCATCTGTAGGAAATCTTGGTTGTCTTGTTGAATGCACAAAGGAAACTTTGCTTGAAAATTGAGGTGGCAAACAAATCAGAGAGAACAATGACGCCATTGGTTGAATTGAGCAATGACTTCATTTCCAAAATACCGACTTGATCCAGGCAACCAGCGAACAAATCGGTGATGTGGCTGTTGTTTGATGCTCTATAGAACTATGGATAAAGCTGAGTGATACAGGCAATGTAACTGGAAAGCAAACATGTTTACCTTGACAGAGTGCTTGTAGTGCTTTATGCTATCACACTCAATATCATGATGTGAACAGATTGGTTCTTTCAGCTTGTTGCTCACCACCATACTAGGACCCTCAGTAGCAGGACCACTGGCGAAGAGCATGATGCAAGCACCCATGTTAGGATAGTATTGTATGTGGCCTAGTAGGGTAATATGAGCAACGAGTGGTGAGACAAAGAGCACACTGACCTCCAACAAGCCATCAGCAACATTGATAGCTACACCAGTGCAGCAAAGAGGACACTTGTTGTTAGCCACATGCAAGGGTTTCGAGAATGCTGGTCAACTGGAACTCACACTGTTGAATGGGTAGGAGGAAACGAGTGGCACTGAAAGCCTGTTGCGGCATTGGCTGACCAGGATGTGAAGCAGCATGAGTTGTTGTGCTGGGGCAAAGCATGTCCTGGATTTGTTTGGGAGCATACTGCTTACCACCACAAAAGACATAGGACTTGCTACATTTGGCATAGTCAATTTCGTGGACTTGAGTCTGGATGGATATGAGCAATGACAAGGGTAAGCGGGGGGTGGGACATACCATGGTGCCATACATGATAAGACCAATGAGGGTGTAGGGTGAGAGCAAACTGAGGCTGACGATGAGGGCATCCTGGAGGGCTTTGAAATCCTCTTCATCGAGACAGGTAGTATCGACGATGAAAAGGAAGATGGGGTGCACCTGGACTGGATGGGTGTACTTGATGGTGGTGTATTTTGGGAACAGTTCGGCAGGCAGGTTTGTGTTTGAGTTGTCCTTGTAGTGTGGAGGGAAAGTGTTGCGGGAGAGACAGAAGGGACATGTGCAGAGTCTTCCATGGACGTCAATTTGGCTGCAAGGGGATGATGGGAGGAAGGGAGGAAGGGCAAATAGTGAGATACCAAAAGGATTAAGAATGGCACAACACAGGGGCTCACACATGACTGGCTCGTAGAGGATTAGAGGGAGATCCCTGCGGTGCTTGAGGGGAGTGTAGAGGGCAGATATGGGCAACACTGTCCAGGGGGCAGGCACAGTGCAAGCATGGGGACGAGGAAGACAAGGGTGACAATTGGCAAAGGGCACGTACTACAGGAAATCGAGACACTCATAAAGTAAAAGTTCAAGACAAAATTTCGAATGAGTGATGATCAGCAAGCTTGCTCACGTAGTACCCTTTGAAAGCGTCAAGGGAGGTATCAAAATTAACTATGGGGTGAACGGGATTTGGGTTGCCGAACATAGGTAATAAGTGTACAGCACGGAGAACAGAGTCAAGATGAATGACGGATAATTCATGTGATCCAGCTTTGGTCGAGGGGTGTACCATCCAAAGCCCAGTAGCGTTATCCAGCTGAGAGCCAATGCACTTGTACCAGTAGACAAGTGCACAGGGGTAGGTTTTGTTGAGGAATGGAAAGGAAAAAAAACAGAGGACTCGGGCAACTTCCATGCCATTGATGCTGTCGGGGCTGTTATCTGTGTCAACAAATACAGTGTCGTAATGAGCAGCTCCACATTGCCATGATGGAGTTGCTCATATGTGTTCACGATGCATACCTCCAATTCCACTTGGGTCACTTGGTGTGAAGAAGGTGGCCATGGCAGAGTGGAAGACATTCAAATGCCCCCTGTAAACTGGCATTCGCTGCAGCGGCACATCAGCAGAGGACTGATGCCCATTGGGGTGTAGCTGATCATGGAGAAAATGGCAAATGAGGTTTGGAAGGTCAGGAATGTTGAGCTCTTCGGCGAGATCTGGAACAGTTTGAGCACGACGACGCTCTTCACAATGTTTCAGAATAGACTTGTCGGTAGGAAAGATGCACTCACGGATCATCTTGGCCAGTTGAACATCACAGAACACCTGTTCTCCTTCCACTGCACCTCCTTCATCATCACTCTCTTCTCCTTCATCATGGTCTTCTCCTTCAGTGGCATGACCAGCCTGCTGATTGACATTGTTCAAATTGATAGTTTGAACGCCACCAGCACCAGAACCATGGTTACCATGCCTGGCTTCATTGCCATCCGCATTGAGTTGCTTTTCTGTCATCATGATACTTCATTTAAATAATGATCCATTAAAAGTAAATGTCTCGCTTACCAAAATATCGGAGATGGGACAGTGCAGAAGGTTCTATGAGCATTCCACGAGCAGTAAAATCAACTAGTGAGGCAGCTACATAGTTTATCCATCCTCTGGTTTGTGAGTAACATTTGCTTCAGTGCATTGAACTTGTTTGAACGCCAATATGGTCGCTTGACGGCCTGGATATGTTTTGGCTTGGTGATGGAGGAACAAAGCCCATTAGGGGCACTGAGAAGACGGATAAGTTCGGGGTAATGTTTCATTGCATGTTGTCAGGGGAGCGCAAAGTTTGACTGGACATTTGTTGAGATGAAGATTTCATGGTATTCATGAAAGCACTTCAGGGCATCTTCAAGGTCCTTGAGCGTATCCTCAGTGATGATGTCATGGTGAGTGATGTAGCAGAATTCTAGGAAAGTGCTGAATGTACAGACCATACTATCTGGAACATAACCCTCAATGGCATTGATGTAGACCTTCATAAGTGCCTTTGAATCATCACCAGTCCATTGTGAGAACCCTTGTCCTTCTGCAAAGTGGCGAAGACTGGAAAATGGCGGGGCAACAGCGATGCTGTTGCATACAATATTAGTTGGTTTGCATAGATCCATGCAACATTGAATTCTATTACCTTCTGTCAATGTCATCAAGAATCTCCTTCGCACGAGCAGATCCATGGGGTTTTTCAAGGTAACTACATACCCAGTCAATGAGGTGGTCCTTGAAAACTCCTTTGATGAGTTGATGGAGTAGATCTGGGGCAAGTAGTGCGTGGATATCTGAACGGGGGAAATTGCTCATAAAAAGCTGGATGACAGCATCAGTAAAGTTAAGCCAACACGACATAGATAGAGATGAACGATTAGATCCGCGACTACTCCCCATTCATCCCATAACGTACCAGGGTCAACCTCTTCAATCATCACTTTAAGGAGTTCTCACGTACAATTTCCATACTCTCTGTCAAGATCCCAGGGAAATCCAAGGCATCTGAATTCAAATTAACGAAGCAGATAGACAAAGTACTATGAGTTGCAGGTTGCAAGTTGCAAATTACTATGTACCGTCCACACCAGTTCCGCACAATACCCGCTAAGACTAACTGCCGCATACCAACTACGACGATGAGCAGCCCCAACAAATTTTAAGTGGGTAAAGGGACACGCAAAGACCCTAGGAAACGAGAGAGCAGACACACTTGCGAACTTAGGAGCACGGAAAGACCTACCAGACATGATTGATTGTGAAGTACCAACGGACTTCCGCCCCCATGGCATCAAACTAACCACACTAACCCAAAGAATAGCCTATAGGGCAATCCGAGAACATCGTGACATGGTGTACACCCAGAACACACTCATCAACCTAGACATCACCAGATATGCAATACATGACATCACAAACAACTTAGAAACCGATGCAACCTTATGGAGAAATATATGACACCCTGACATCAGACACCCCATCCAGTATCGAAGTACAAAGGTACTCCAGGCAGAGGTGACAGCAAGGAAGAAACGATGTAGGAGATGCTTATACCATATGGTAGTTGAGAGTGGTGGAACGAGCAAGAGATACTTGACAGAGCAAGTAGGTGTTCTAGTAGATCCGAGGAGGTAACCGAGGATGGTGGCCTCAAGAGAAGACTTGATAGAACTGTGAGGGATCTGGTGAAGAATCTATCATATTGGGGTGCAGGAATGACCCTTTATATATGATACAGAAAGGTGCACAGACCAAGCTGTGTCTAACACTAACTAGGTAATGCCCTTGTACCCTGAAGGGCTATTGGACGATAATGTACTATGTATAGTAATACCCTATACACTGGATAAAGGGTATGACATAGTGTCTAGACCATAAGGGTCAAGGGTGTGACATCATGATCTAGACTCATATGAAGTAAAGTAAGTCTAGAACCCAAAGAATATGAATAGTGGAATAATAAGATAACTATGGTCATGGAATATGGAAATTCAGAATAAGAATACCATAGTTTCGATACTTCCCTTTGCTTGAATATTCCCTTAAGTCACTAGGAGAGGACAATAACTCACTCCATCCTATGACTTCTTTTCAGGGAAGCTGGATAAAGCAATCCATTTGCGATTATCCTCAAAGTGTTTCCATGTCATGTTCTTGGTGAACATATCTGCTAGCTGATCTTCTGTAGGGATATAGTAGAGTTTGACGAAACCATCTTCAATGCATTCCCGAATGAAGTGATAAGGGATAGCAATATGCTTTGTGCATCCTTCCTGAGCAGGATTGGTGGCCAAAAATATGGCTCCTTGATTATCAGCATAAAGTGGAAA
>JBBPRX010000797.1:0-11635 GCA_038093195.1 Boletus fagicola | reverse complement strand
CCACTCCCCGCCTCTGGTCCTCTCTCTCCATATATCTTCAGAAAACTGGCTGCGAGGCGTATCGTAGTGGATGTGAGGCTTGGTTGGCCAGAGCCAAGAGCGTCCCTCTCACCGTTCGAGTCCTTAATGACATTAACATGTTCGCCGCAGACTCGACACTGGTTTCGTCTGTAGTATACTGGCTCCGGCCGTTCATCGCCCACTGCGGCGATCTCTGGTGGCACGGGCCATCCTTACCCACTCTCTTCGTCTCAGACACCGACACCGAGACCGATCTTCCCCTCGAGCGTCTCCGTATCACTTCCCACCGAGACACACCCTCCATCCGCTTCCCCGGACCCGCCAAACGGCTTCGTTCTGCAGCTTTACAATGCCTCAACTACGACTTACAGTCCCTCGATGGCATCGAGCTGCCCTGGGACCACTTGGTCGAGTTGAACTTGAACTTTGCTTTGTTCAGCAGCACGCTGTTTGTCCAGCTCCTCACACGCTGCAGTCACCTTCGCACCCTCGTCGTCTCGTGTCTTTGCGCAGACGAGGACCAACTCAGCGTCTTACGCACGCTCTCACCAGGGTCGATCACACACCCTTTCCTGCGCCACATCGAAATTAAAGTGATTCGAGCGGGGCTCGACGTGATCTTTGGCGCACTCACCCTGCCCGCGCTCGAAGAGCTTGACATTTGTTTTTGTTATCGCGAACGCGATGCGTGGCCGCATGCATCGTTTATGGAGATGATTGGGCGTTCGCGGTGTGCGTTGAAGAGACTGACGGTGCGATCGAACAAGAACGCGGTGCCGTATTTCAGAGAATATGTGGAGACGATGCCGGGGTTGGTCATTTTGACGTCCGTACCTGACCCACGGTCGCGATGAGTTTTTTTTTGGTTTCTCAGATTCAGATTTGTTTGGTGTTTGGGGGAAATGGAGCGCCGGGATGGGGGTGATGGTATGTGCAGTCTCTTTTCCTATCGCTCCGCAGGCCTATCTTTTTGGTACCGTCATTGAACGCTATGGTGCTTCTCATATCGCTGGATCTCTCCGTTTGGACACGCGGTCTCGATGGCCGCCGTTGTAATGTACCATCCTCTTGTTGTGTCACGTATGAAACATATATCTATTTTTCTCAGACAAGCGTACATACATGAGAGTTTTGTTTAAAATTCTAGCTAAAGGCAGTGCCCAACATCCTGGACCCTGCAGAAACCCCGATCGAGATATCGATGGCTTGCTTCACAGTACCGATTGGTCACCAGTCTATGATCAAGGGTCTCGTTTTGGAGGAGCCCGAACCTCTCACCTCAGAAAAGTGTCGAGCGAAAAGTATGGGCAGTGTGAAAGACCAGTTCCGCCTGAGTTTCGTTCGAACATCTAGATGATGTTCCGACCAAAGTTGACAAGCATCACAAAATCAGTGTACATGTATACACTCGGCGAAACTAGTGGTAATATTATGAAGGACGACGGTACCACTGGCACTTGAACGTCCCGAAACTTTACAGGCCTCACCTCCACACAATCCGTAGCAGGAGCCTTGGATATCGTAATCCGAATCGCACGGCATATGAAAAACAAAACAAAACAAAAAGCTAGTGAAAGAGAACGACCATCTCGAAGTCCCGCCTGCGAGAAGAGTCCAACCGCGTCCGGGGGTATTATCATGATGTATTTGCGAAACTCGAAGATGCATCGATAAGCCACGGAAAAGCAAGCACGTCAATTGAGAGCTTCGTTGACATAAATACATGAAAACTACATGGTGGGGAGAACGAAGGCTGCAAAGGATGAGTTCGCTGCCGCCATTGAGCTATCAGAAAACTCACCATTGATGAGCGATTCGTTGTAAATCAGCACATAGATGTTGTTGCGGATGTAGATGGCTCCTCAAAGTCCTTCTCTGTTAGTATCTGCCCTTGAAGGATTTTGCCCATGTGTGTCTGAGTGAAGGGTCGCCCTCTGCTCCGAATGGCAAGCAGCGCCATCACGGAAGGCAATGGCGAACCTGAAAACCTGATTTCATTCTCTTCGAAGCTACCAGGGATATTGAACAGATTCCACCGGATTGTTGTATTGCTCGGTGAATCATTCGTGGGTACGTCGAGGAAACGACATAGCCGGAGGTACGATTGATAGTCTCTGATATAAAGCTGCCCAGCGAACACGTTGAGCTGGTCGATCAGAGCCCAGGGTGGAGTCCAGTCGGAGGGCAGGGGAGGAATGGAATAAAGTTTCAGATTGTCGGACGGTTTCATGCGCTGGGATGTGCGCGGTGCATACAGGTGAAGGTGGACGTATTCGCTTGCCCTGATGTCTGGCATCAAGTGGTCGACTTCGAATGGGCTCAGCAGAACGAGTAGTGGGTTGCGGTCATTCAGGTTTTTGCGGGACAGAATCCACTGGACTGGTCGAAGGTATTGGTCCATGGTTCCTAAAGTGGTGTCAGGTTTGATCGTCCTGCAGAAATCTGCCGTCGCCAAGATATATGGGCTCCACACGTCTGCGTCACGAGTAGCTGCAGAGCTCTTTTCGAGAGTTGTGAAAACGGGGTGAAAAGCGCTGCTCGCGTGTGACGTAGGAATGTCGCCAGTCTTCACGAAGTTGATGATGTCTGGGTGGAGGGAATGCTCCGCTGGTTCTGCCTTGGGAGGCAACTCCACTTCTCGTTCACGCTCCCGCTCGCGGTTCACCTCCCGCTCTTGTTCTTCTTCCATCTGTGCGTTGGGAAGTGATAAAACCCCGAGATCTTTGCAGCGTTGGCGTATCGCCGGGTCCAGCTCTGACAAAGTACTCGGGGCGCTTTGAGTTTCAGAAGGTGCATAGAGATCGGCCAGTGATTTGCGTTCTGGCTGGAGCCATGCGTCCGATAACTGATCTGGCCCGAGTTTATTGTCGCAAAAATGGGTCCAAGCATCGGATCTCGATTTATGACTCATGCCTTGTTGTGCCCAGTAAGGAGCCCGCTGTTGTATATCGCTCCAGGTTTCGTGTATTGTCCAGCATAAAATCTCGGCGGTAGCGACTCGGGTGTTCGGATCTTTTTTGCCGACCACAGCACGGATGCTCTGATCAACCTCGAGCGGCGCAAAAAACATGACCGAGTGACCATGACCCAGCTTGCGCATCCGCATGCAACCTGAGACCCATAAACCACGTGAGATTCATCGAGTGAATGATGATGCCAAAACGAACCTTGCACCAGATGATCCTTTGTGACCTTGGGACCTAGTGTGACGGCTGCTCGGGACCCGATGGGAAATTTGAGGTCGGTACCCCTTGTGTGCGCATGATCCAGATAGACGACGCAACGGTCTAACTGCTGAGAAAGCGGTGACGATAGCATTGACTGAGGGATGCCGTTTCTTGTGAGTAATATCAATTCATCATTGTTGTTGAAATAGATTGCACCAGCAGTATCGCGAGCGATGTGGAGCCACGCTTTAGCCACTTGGTCATTGGAAAGATCCAGTATCTGTGCCCCGACATCCAACAGAACACGAATGTTGGGCTGTTGCGTAGCTATCATTTGAAGGAATCTGAGCGTGGTCCATCTCTCGCCATTCTCGTGAGTTACCATGTAAGAGTTATTTTCGGGCTGAAGAAGACATGCGAGAACCTTGGCATGGGTCCCCTGCTGGTGGTCGAGGTCGCGCTGAACGATGGACAACGGTAACAGCCATCGGCTGTCGTTCGTGCCCGAAAATCCTGGCGCTGAAGTTCAGCGACCAAATTGAATGATACGGGATGAACTGTGGGCTCGCTCACCGGTTATAACCTTTTCCCGTTTCTCTGCTAAATCCCAGCTAGAAGCGGAGAGTTTCGACGGAAATTCTTTCGCTTCCTGTGGGAAAACCACTCGTGAGAGGTAGAAATCTATTGTTGCTTGATTCCGGGTGAAAAGCGGGAACATGACCTTGTCCCATTGCTCCGATGACTTGAGGTTGATCTCGCGAAGTTCCTGAAGCGAGTCTGGCACTGACCTCCAATCGTAATCATTGACCCAAAGTGCGTATTCCGTAAATGGATCATCCTGGTCTAGCAAAATTTCGAAAGACATTCTCAACTGCTCCTCGTTGAGGCCGGAATAGTAGTAAGATAGGCATGTGAGAATGATGGTGATATCTGGATGGCCGAACTGGGTGTTGGGTGCTGGGAAGTCTTTGGCCCGATACGGGACGGCAAGCTTTGTGGAGCTCGGGGAACGGCCAGAGTCTCGTGACTGCAGGTCAAGGCCATAGTCAACACGCCATCTCCGCCCAGCAAGAGCAAACAAGAGCATGTTGGAAGCCAGGAGACCTCGGAGGAGGAGGAGTCCACTCCAAAGGTAACTGTGGTGAGAATGCTTAGCGTACTCCTCTACGATCTTGACTGTAGCGGGAACTTGGAAGACATTTTCGTCGGATATGAAACTCCGGATTGCGCGATGCAATGCTGCGGAGGTGTATTGAAAGTTGAAATTTGGAAGCCGCCCAGCCATGACGTCTTCCACAATCAATGATATTAGGCGTTGACCAACATCCGAAGCTCGTACGATGCGGATGTGTGGAAACGTTCCAGGAGGGTCGCATTCATACTCCATGGAGTTAGGGTGGTTTCTTGAGAGGGAATATGCATGCTTTCTCACTAGCCGAAGGACCTGTTGAGTGATCGTCCATCGATCAGGGTAGCCGTCCATATGTCGCTGGAGGCCGATTGTGTAGATGAGTTGGAACCGGGCATGAAGGATCTCGTCGCTCTCATCCAGAATATCTCGAACATGAGAATGAATCCATTTCTGAAGGCTCAGCCACTCGGATGTGCTGCCCAAGGTACCGCGAGCATCCCTGCTGTGATCGTCATGGTAGCCAGTAGGAGTGGCGTCTTTTTTGCTCGAGCGGTTGGGCGACTGGCGCAGCCATCGAAACACCCTACCCACAAGGCTGTCTTCCGGAAGCTGGGGTTCAACATTGAGCTGATTCAACGCTTGTCTACGTAATTATTTATGCTCACCGATTTGGGCGACAGGATGCACGTGGAAATGAATTTCTGCAGCCTCGGTATTGGGTCAGCCATATATTTTCCTGTACGAATCTGCTCCTCCACGCTCATCAACTTGAGTGACACGACGTGCTCTGGCTGGACAAGTAAAATTCCACGTTCGGCCATGCATTGAGACATGAGCTTGCATAGATCATCGATTTGAAGGCTGATCTCCATGCCAAAAGAGGCGTACTCGGGGGAACGGGAGAAGGGTAGGTGGTATATTGGCCTGTTAGCGAGCCTGCCAAGGCGAGCAACCAATATTTCGAACATCTGGACCATCAGGGCCTTTGGGACAATGACGCGAACAAGCTGTTTGCCGTCAGCAAGAGCAGCAACAACGATGGGGATGATCACGGATGATTTCCCTTCACCCATGTTAACCTGCATCACAGTGTTTTCCCCGGATTGTGGGGACATCATTTCCACTGCAGTTTCTGCCTGAGCACGACGAATAAGGAAGTTTCCTTGGACCTGTTGCAAGGCAGGAGCGACGTTAGCAGAGACGAGTGCCGAGACGGCGGAGACACACCTGGATTAACAGCCAATCCGGGTAGTCTTCAGGATTCCATCCGTCACATCCCTCGTTCTCTAGTTCCTTCGAAAACTCTTCTTCGAGTCCGTCCAGGGCAAATCGGAGCAATCTCCGAGCACGCTGAAGCTCCAAAAGAAGTAGAGCTAATGATACCAAGCATTTCTTCCACTGTCTGGAGAGTTTGATCGGCGAGGTAGATGCGAGATTTCGCAAGAGGACATCCGCCGTAATTGGCGGCCATTGACCACATTGATCGAGTGCTTGTTCACGTGGATCGGCCGTTGGACCCAGATTCTGTTTGAGAGAGGCCAAACCGTCCATGTAGTTGACTCTGCATTGTCCATAGTGCCTCTTTAGTGTCTCGATGCAATTCTCTCCCGTGACTCTGTGAGTCATTCGGGACTCCCCGCGGGCACTTTGTGCGCTGGCATCAAGGTGAGCGAGGTATTCCCGTTGAAATGAGGGATCGGTTCGAAGGGACGAGAATAGATGATGCAATGTGGGAATATTGTCTGATGAGGTCCTACTATCCTTGTGACTGTCGCGCAGTAAAGCACTACGAGGCGGTAGTTCTGGTGCCGGTCGGGTTGAAAGCAGCAGATCGAGTGTGATCTGCAACGGTGTACCCTCGTTGAGAATATATCGCAGAGACGATACCTGACGCGGCAGTGTGGGTGGTGCAGGTTCTGCGAGAACACACGAGAGATATTCCTTGAGATAAAAGTTGTGGCAACAACTGGAGAATAGTTCTTGGAGGCTGACTGTTAAACTTTCCACATCCCAGTAACGAGAATCCAATGAGACCCTCGGAGGGGTATCAGATACCCAGTCCTCGAGCAAGTGTTTCACAGCATTATCGATACAATACTTCTCCGAGTGCAGAGCCAAGTACCGCTCCTTGAGGCGAGAACTATGAATATGATCCCGTAAGACGTCATCGGTAGGATAATATCCATCCGAAATCTTGCAGTCAGCATGGATCAGTGGGCTTCCGGAACTTTGGGACTGTGATTGCTGAGCAAATGCGATTAGCATTGAGAGGAAGGCGGTCTGATGGTATGGTGAACAGAACGCCATTGTGGGAAGTAGGAATAGCAGCTGAAAGCGCTGACGGGTTGCCTCGCTCTTCTCCAAGATGTCGTGTACCTTGACCATTAGTGCCTGTGCAAGATCAAAATTCGACCGTGCCTGCAGATTATCATGCAATAAGGGTGAAGAAGCAGTATCCACAAGCATGTTGTCGCGAGTCCACAAATCTGCCCAGTTTGATATAGTATTCATAGTAGGCAGACTGAGGGACCAGTGGTGAACAGCAGATGCTGCAGCTGAGGCGACATTCTCAAGCTCCAAATCCGACTCTATCGGCAAGTAATCCATATCATCGCAGTCTTTCGTCGAGGTCGGACCAGGGGCATCTGACGGAAATAGATACACCGCTCGTCGCCCTGCGCGCTTGTGTCGTGCACCAACGGCTTTGCTGTGATACAGATTGCGATTCCAGTAATATCTCCGTTGGATTTCGTCATGCGCGGCGTCGACTTGAGGATACTGGGTTGAAGTCCAAGAGTGAGGTTCCCATTTCATGATTGACCGACACACAGCCGACTGTAGGAGACAAAGTGCTGCATGAGCACCTGTTTTTCCTGTCAGTGGATCGGGCCTATTGCAGCTAATCGCGGCGTGCAGACAGGCGAGGTATCGCGTGCTCATAAAGCTGCCATTCCCTATCAAGCAACCCAATTCGGTATCCACGTTATATGTGTGAAATAATTCTTCACCGCAAAAGTGAGCGATATCGATCCGAACCTGCGGATTGCCATGCTCGTTGGGGGAGCCGTAAGGTATGAGGACACATCTGGGGATAAGTTCCTCCGGAAAGTGGGATTTCTGCCTGAGAACGAGAAGGTTCTCTAAACCGGACAATGCCCCAACACATTGATTCTCGTCGTAAACCATGTCCTTGAAGTCATGGGACTCGAGTTCTAGCCGCTCGTTGACAAAAAAGGACAACCCATAGATGGGCAATACAATAGACAATCGTAGCACGGGTACAGATTGGCGAGGGTGAAGGTCGATGGGGGACGTGGTGATTAAGAGATTTCTGGACTGGCTCTCCAAGTCTCTGCCGACAATGAGACCTTCGAAACACTTTGAAACCATTGCCCATGTTGGGCTTCGGATATCCACAAGGATCTCGCGACCTTTGTACAAACGATATTGTCCAGAGGCACAGTCAATCCTCCAATTATCTGGAGATTGTTCCCAAGGCTGTTCAAGAGGGCATATCTCGATGATCTCTGTGGAAAGATTCAACCAATGAACATGACCATTAACCAGCACTGGTGGGAGGTCTTGGGACAGTTTGCTCGAAGGAATCAGTTCAAGGATGTCATTTGTTTGACTGCATTCCGCTCGAACCACCAGGTCGTCACCTCGCAGCGAAAAGTGAACCTGTGCATGCTTGAACCATCATGATCATGTCATGTAAGGTGGGTACACATACTTTGTGTTCAGACGTCGTGGCGAGGGTCGTGAAATCCATTCCTGGGAGATTGGATGGTATGAGAAAGAAGCCTTGCTGCAAACTATTATCAGGAACATGTGTTAATATTGGAAGCTGCAGCATGTGCGCACATCATGAAAGATTCGCCGGCATTCTTGAGAGTCCCTAATCGCATGTGGCAATCCACCTAATAGTTGACCATCCACCCGAAGCACACCATCGAGCATGTTAAGATGCACTGTGTGTGATGGTTGGTCCCCGGTTGCTTTGGTTCTGCATGTAAACCAACGAGCATTCGGACACTGCAACTGCTCCCATCTGTCTGCACTTGGCTTGTGGTGAGCGAAAATTTTACCAACTGCAAGGTCAACAGCGTAATCTGATGCATCTGCGAGGACTACATCCCTCAAGATTCCCTCGAGAGCATGTGCGAGACAATGGTCTCGTTGAAGGAGTAGTCGAGAATACCTGTCATAACTGACTGAAGAATTGAAATTAGCTGAGTCATGAGGGTGCTGAAGAATCAGCCTGAGACATTAGACATTAGACATACATTCAGAACGGAGTGCAGACATTAAGGTGCAAGAAAGTAGCCCATCGACGTCCTCTGCAGAATCGAAGAGCTCATGGAAAGTTGCAGGGTCAACATCAAATGTGCTTCGACAGGTGGCTGCCATGTCTTGCAAGAGATTGCTGCGTTCTTCATTTGTAGGTGCCATTACCAGGTTGTATGATAGCTCCTCCACCCAGCTGAACACCTTCCTGCGTACGCTTCGAAGAAGTACGATGGCTCGTGCCGAGATACCTTGACTGGGACTTGATGCAAGCATCCGAGTGAGCAAGAGAGAGATGGTATTCATCATCACCGAGTCGACTGAGCCAGCTCCGACCTCCACGAACAAACTGTCGAGCTCGTCCAAAAGGGCGTCGCAAAAGGACGAGTCTTGAAGCTCTTTATGCCAGAGCCAAGCCCCTGTGTTCAAATCGAGCGGTCCGACTTGAAAAGCAGCGTGGGCGAGGAGGAAATGGACTTCGTGACGACGGAAGTTGAGAGTTCTACTGCGCAGCCCGCGCAGGATGTTGAGCCACTGGAGTGAACCACCGCTCCGCAAGTGCCCAAGCGCGATAAATTCGTCGAGGGAGAGTTCCACAGGACAGTCCGCTTGAACAGCCAAGATGTTGTTGGAGGTGTGAGAGGTACAATTCACATATTTTAAATTTCCTTCGTAGTCGTTTGGATTGCTGTATGCGAACCTCCACAAAAGCGCCTCATCGTCGAGGTGCTCCTTTACCTGCCATATCGAAAGACGGTCCATTGAACCGGGTGTGCTATGTTGCATCGCATAACGTATTGTCGGGCTATGCAAACCCCTTGGATAAAAATAGGCAAAGCGAATCTGGAAAGAGAGGGGTGGTCCTGTACGGTCGACAAAGTAAGGCTGCAGTCCAGAAACATTCGCAAGTAGATTTTCTTCTTTCTCTGGATCAAACGAGGAGGCAACACCAGAATTGGGCCTGGACCCGTAGAGATAATGCAGAATGCGGGAAGCAGCCGAACGCCAAATACGAAGGCACGCAGGGCATTGTAGTTCGAATATGACAAGCTTGGCGTGTAATGGCGAGGCAGGTAATGGTGGTCGAGAAGCTGTTGGCCGTCGCCCAGATAGCTGCTGTTCATTTTCTTGGTATCCATCACAGGTGCGTGCGTGACGGGGAACTTCTTGCTGAAGGTTAACATGTCCAGCTGCCATCGCATCTCGTTCAATGCGAGCTTTGAGTTGCTGAAGAGGCGGGGATTGGTCATAATAACGGACAGCAAAACTGTCTTCGGTGAATTCATCCGAAAGTACAGACCATCCCGGACGTGATCGAGACTGGCGCATAAAGAAGTACTGGTACACACGAGCAATGCGATGGAGGCTTGTTGCTTTGCGCAGGAGCAGCATTTCCAGGAGAGATATCGGAATTTCAGGGGAATAGTCGGCGAGCATGGGAATCTCCTTCACAACTAGTTTGTCGAGTGCGACAAAAAGCTCAACCGCTGTCAGGCACATGATGGATTGATCTTCTGGATTTCTGCCCCATCGCCCAAAAGCCTTTAGCATATATTTATCCATCAAGATCTCAAGTCGTGTGCACGCCTCCTCCACATTCTTGGCGCGGGCAAACCAATCGTCGATGCCCTGCTCAACCGATTGCTCGACGTCATAGAGAGTAATGTCAAGGTCGGCACCACATGCCTCCTCAAAAAAACTCCCATTTGATGATAAGAAATCACCGATAGTGCCGCGGCGGTGATGGCTGGGATGGAAAGCAGTACCGGGGGGTTCGTAGCCAGAATTCGCGAGAGCGCGGCGAATATATTCACGACTGTCCTGGAGCGAGAGCTGTGTGTCCCTGACGAGTTCCTGCTGTGAAGGATTTCGAAATGGAGATGGGCGAGCGCTCAGTTGCATCCACCTGGCGTCAAGGATCTCTCGAAGACAAGTGCATGTCTTCAGTGCCATTTCGGAGAGCCAGTCGGGGATAGAGGAACCAAGCTTGCCCAGACGTCGGGAAATTTTACATGACATCAAGTGAAGCAAATCACTGGAGAGATTTGTATTGTTTGCATCCCTTGCCAGGGTGCATATGAAGAATAACGTGAATCGTTTGTAGGAAGCACGGCCAAGAGGACAACGATCAACAGACGTCTGAATTGCGACCCTGATCAGAAGCCAAAGAGACGAGCGACGCCAATCACCCCTGTCTCTGAGATCGTCGATCGGCCACTGGCCAACATTATCACGAACACATTTGGTGATGCGAGGAACGTCAGCAGTAGGACCAACACCTCGCAAAATACCAGTCAGCAGCGCAGTGATATATTGCGGACGAGTGGGAGGAGGGGGAAGAAGATCCGAGTTGACAGCATTGGGGCGAGCGAGAAAATTGGCGAGCTCGAATTGAAAGTCCCCATGGTCAAACACCTCGTTCGGTATCTCGACGGCCGACCCAGGATATGAGCATATCAGAGACCCTCCAGTTGTCTCTACAGCATCACTGCGCGGGGAAACCTCGAATGATTCGAACACCGTACAGTTCTCCCGCTTCGTGAGGATAACCGCAGCATTGTGAAGTTGGATGAAAAACGCAACAATATCTACATGTTGTCAGCACGGATCTATAGAGAACCTGTGAGCGTACCTCCAGTTTGCATTCCGCGCAGCTGGGAGATGACGTGGCCTCTGTCCAGGAGCTCAGACTGGACGGAGGCTCGCAAGTTATTTAGCATCTTTGTGATGCGATGCCACTGAGGCTCCGAGGTTCCGTAGACGCGTGTGCTATAAGCATGGGCAGCAGCGCACGCTGCACGAGCTAGTGAAAGATCGTTCTCTAGGGAATAGTCGTTGTCGTGGGGGAGCTCGACAGGGAGAAACACGTGGGTAACAGCATAATGGAATGATGTAGAAGTATGGATGAACGCCGTTGGGCCGATCGTTTGAGGACCGGGGTCGTCAGCGGTGGAATACGTAGACATAGTATGTGTTAGGGCGAGCGCCGATCGGAATGCGGCTCCGATTCACAATCCGAGTTCCAACG
>JBBPRX010000796.1:0-11637 GCA_038093195.1 Boletus fagicola | reverse complement strand
TGACGAGTCTCCAAGTCTCCTGCCCAGTCAGTGTCACTATACACTAGTAAACCAGAATTACTGGCTCTTTTGTATGTGATACAGAGATCAATCATGGATGCCAAATAGCACACAATATAAAGGGATTTCTGTAGATGTTCTTCAGTTGGATTAGCCGAGAACTGTGACATCTTGATGACAGAATAGGCAAGGTCAGGTCGTGTTCCAAGCATGATGAATAACAATGATCCAATGACTGATTGATAACAACTGCGGATATCTGGATTTGTTTGACCTGTATTTGGAGAAGGGATATAACTCAAAAGTAAGGGTGTGCATGCAGGTTTGGCATTCTGCATATTAAAGCATTTGATCAGTTTCTTAGCATAAGAAATCTGGTCAAGAATCAAAGTCCGTTTGGAACAGTCTCTGGTTATACACATCCCAAGATATTCCTTAACTTCTCCAAGGTCTCTGGATTTCCAGCATTTCATAAATTCACACTTCTTGAAGAGGGTGTATTCCTTTGAGCTACCCATAAAAAGAGCATCATCAACATAAATGATGATAATAACAATATCATCACCACGAAAATGAACATAAACTCCTGGATCAGAAAGTGTTCTCTTGAATCCAAAAGCCAGGACTGTTTTGTGCATTGCTTTTTTCCATTGCAACACTGCTTGCTTGAGTCCGTAGATGGCTTTATTCAAGCGACAAACCCTTTTCTCCTGACCTTTGACAATGAAACCTTCCAGTTGCTCCATATACAGTATGTAGATCTCTTTGTCAAGTTCCCCAAAGAGGAAAGCAGTCTTGACATCTAGAGCCTCAATATCTCAATCTTCAAGAGCTGCTAGTGCAAGTAAGAGTCTAATGGTTTCAAACCTGGCAACTGGTGAAAAGGTTTCTTCGAAATCTATCCCAAAGACTTGAGTAAAGCCTTTCGCTACAAAGCATGCTTTACTGTAAAGCGACCATCACTTTTCTTGGCAAAAACCCATCTTCCTTTTACGGGTACATGATCTGGTGGAAGATCTGCGAGATCCCAGACTTCGCAATCTAGAAGAGATTTAAATTCATCTTCGCAAGCTAGTCGCCATTTCTTTTGTTCTTTTGCAGGGAATTTGACAATATCCCTATATTGCTTTGGTATCTCAAGACCAAAAGCGGCGTTAAGAAGAATAGAGAAGAATTTGGCTGAATATAGCTTATCCAAACCTTCCTCATTTGTAGGTCTTGGCATTTGAGGTGCTGGTGGTCTCGGAGGTTGTTTCTCCAGTAAAAATTCTCTTCCACTACAAATATCCCATTCAATATCGACAGGTGGTTGATCACCATAGGTGTTGTCAGGGATAATCCGAGGTCGTCTAACCCAAGTAGGTCTTTCCGGAATATCCGGAAGTCATGGTAACCTGTTCCTAGTTTCTGGAACTGGAACTTCAATGGGATCATCCAAAGAATATGGTCCACATCCAATGCCAAGTGGCATAGATGGATAAGGGTTGTGATGTGCTTCAGATAAAGGGGATCTCCATTGTCCTGATAAAGGAACATCTCGTCCAACATCACTATCTCCCCTTCGTCTTCTACCTGTTACAATAGGTGGAGGCAATGGTGGTTTTTGTGATTGATAACATGGAGGAGGAGTAGGTGAACGCATATCGACATCAGAGTCATTATGTCTAGGATGAGGAGGTGGAGGAGGAGGAACCGTAGGTTCATCATCATCATCAGATGAATCATGAGGAGATGGATGTGGAGATTGCTGTCTATCTCCGTTGGGATCTTGATTGGGTGGCAGATTTCCAGGAAGTGAAGTCAGAAATGGAATTGTCATGTAGGGAGCGTTCTCCTGATGACAAGGTGGTAAATCCAAATCGTGTTTGCCAAGATCTTCATCAGCAGGGATTTCTTCATCAATAGGGATTTTGATAAAGGTAGGGTTGTCTTTCTCTCTGAGACAATGCGGAAAGGAGAATTCATCAAACATGGCTGTGGCTGAGATGACAACGCGTCTCTTTACAGGATGCCAGAACCAGTATGCCTTGGATCAAGGATCCAGATTGGCAACAGAACCCAATTTGTATCCTATAAAGGTTAATTTCTCTGCTTTGGGATAAAGCTTGTTTGGTCTGTCTTCTTTAGGGCCCATTGTTTGATACTGTACGTTCAAGTGGGGATGTGCCTTCTGGGAGAGAGTTTTGGAGAGCCTGCATTTTGAGTGGGGAAGGGAATATGAAATAGCGGACATGCTTCGGTAGAAGGATGAATTCATCACCTAAGTCGACTGTGTTATTGGAAAATGGTCAGGAGGGAATGCTGAGTTCAGAAACAGCAGTGAGAAGACAATTTATTTGACAACGACGAACCCCCTCCTACGCTAAATTGCTGTATGGATTTGATGGCTGTCAAATCTCTTGGACAAGATTACCAATGGTCCTCTCCATGGTCCATTGGGCATAGCAGATTGGGGGGCCTTTTTGAATGGTTTCGCTAGCAAGGTGCACAACTTGATGTACACAGGGTCGTATGAAATGAATGTGATCCTCATGATACCTGTAATAGACATTCTCAAATTCACATTCCCATTGGCAAAGAAGTGTGTGTACAGTTGTAAGCGAGTCACTGTCAATACTATGTTGGCACATACTGTAATTTGGAAACCACGAACCAATTTGCAGTAGTTGGTGAAATATTTGTCTGGCAAAACCTCATATATTGTAGAAGAATTGGGCCAAGACCAAATGTGTGAAGCTGGAATTCCCAGGTCTTGTAACCAGACAAGAGCTTCTCCACAATGTTGCAAGGTCGGGTACCAAATGATCCTGGGAGATGTGGACCAGCATTTGCAACAGATTTGCCATATCTCTCCCAAGCCATGTTGTCCATAAAGACAGCCCAATCCCAAGTGTTGAAGTCGTCAGTGTGTACGTCGCAGTCAATTGTACCTTGCCAAAGTGCGATCAAGAGATCGCTGATATTGCCTGCTAGATGCATGATGTTGGTCGTCATGCAATATGGAATTCCAAGGGAGCGCTGTGGACTGAGCCTAAGGATTAACAGAGCCTTGGTGATTCCAGCCTTGGTCTTGCATTGGTCATATTGCGCTTGGTTTGGTGAAGTGAGGAGTCTTCACAGGTTGTTGGCATATGCCTCAGAGCCACCAAGGGGAAGATCAAAGACATTGATGTCAGGGTGATCACTACCTGCAGTACACCAGTCCCTTGGTTTGATGAGCGCTGGATAGTAGTGGCGACCATGAGTTTTGCAACATCCAAGGATCCCACAATAAATGTGACATCCATTTTTGCAACTGTGGCCCACCAGTCCATCCCAGTAAACAAGGCCGGGACCATCTGCCGTTGGAAATAAAAGGTAGAGATCAGACCAAAAGGTTTGGTCACGATCAGCATCCCAAATTTTCAAGCCCTCATTCTGAAGTGCAGAGACATGGTGTAACAAGGGGAAGAAAAATGAGTCCAAGTTTTTTGGTTTGTTAGGTCCTGGGATGAACATGCCTGGTTGAACATATGCCTTTTGGTATCGCTTTTGTGGGGACAAGTTGGCAAAGATCCATATTAGAATCCAATAGTTGGATTCCTTGTGCTCATACAGTACAACTGCACACTGTCAACAGAAGTGATAAGGACGATGTCGTTCTGCTTGATGTTGCCATCAAGAGCTGGGCCAAGGTAATTGAGGCCCATGGCAATGTCATCTATTATAGGTATTTTGCCAGTGTGTGATAGTCCGAGGCAGATTTCTTGGGTACGTTCATAAAGATAGCGCATGTCCTGCGCAGACTGGGGGCTCCAATAATGTGCTTGAAGTTGTGGACTGACTGGAATGGTAGTGAATTTCTTTGCCATAGCCTTGACTCGCCCATTGCTGGCATGGAGACGACCTGGATCCCAGTGAGATGTCTTGCAAATGGGACATGCTTCAAGTTCACTAAATGGACCTGTAAAGCCAACGCACAAGGCTGGACACATGTTGTGCTCAATATACTCAATCCCTGTATATTCAGCAATCTTTTTTTCAACAGCATGGAAGCTGAGAAGATCGCAGACAGCAGGTGACTCGGGAAAGTTGGTTTGGGTTGACTGACAGATTTGATTGTATGCATTCTGAGACAAATACTCAAGTGCCAAGTACACAGCAATACTATGGTGAATGCTGTTGTTCTCAATGGTTATTGGATGTCATAGAGGGTTTCAAAGACGATGAATGGCTTCCTTTGAGAGCTTGCTGGTAGCATCATCAAGCAAAGCTCCTCGGATGAGGGTGAGGAATTCAAGCTGGGTCTTGATTTTCGGGAGGACAGCGGAGTGAACGAGGTCATCAAGGTTGATGTCAAGATGTTTCCAGTGCTCAAAGTCGATGTCGTACATTGGGGAAGGTGATTCTGATGGAAAATGCTCTGGTGTATGAGCATGAAATGGTGGGGACTTGGAAAGATGGATTGGAGGGTTGGGTGAGGATCTGTGAGATGGAGGTAGGAATGGAGAGCTATGACGAGAAGACAAGGATGGGGATCCAGGGCCAGGGGATGCTGGTGGAGATATATGCATCAGAGAACCACAAGATGAAGAGGAAGATGGTAGATGCTGCGGCCGGCTTGCAGACTCCAAGTTGGGGTCATCATTTTGTGGAGTATCCTCGAGAATCTGTAAATGGTTCGGTTTAGGACTTTGTGTAGTAAAGATAATAAGTATTTGCATACCTCTGGAGAAATCTGTCTTGCACGTTTTTGTCCCAGCTGATGATCAGAGTCATTGGATGAGCGAGGTTGAATGCAATCAGTTGCACTACTACTCAGTTGCACGTCCAGTGGTTGATGGGGACACAACACTTGGGCAGCTTGACGTCAAGATCCTGAGGGATCCTGTGAGGCAAGGATGCGCTCCTTTTGTTCCACACTACTGGCGAGCGCAAGATGGCGATACCACATTGCTTTTGAGACTTTGTGTGGCTGGCCAAAACCAAACTTTTGACATACACATGTCCAGAGCAGGCCTGTGTGAGTTTCTGGCATGGATGTGGTGAGAGTGAGAAGAATAGTAGCTGCAAATTGCAGCTCCACATTGAAGGCACACATTGCATGCAACATGAGGCTGCAATCTGCACCTACTAGTAAGAAGGCACATGGTTAGGGTAACGAAAGGTGCATATTTGGATTTCCTTATCTACACAGCTAAACACAAACAATCCAAATTGCGTAGAACACATTGGAGACAAGCTGAAAGATATAGCACCTAGAGCATAGTACTTAGTATCTGGCCCTCTTAGAAACACTGCCACATCCATGCTACAAGAAAATGTCGGAGTGGTTGAAATAAAATTCAAAGGATGCACTCACTGCTTGAAGCTGTCGCAAATGCTCAATATATTCATCATCGTCTTTGGACTCAGTCACACTGTCATCAACAACAACTGTGAACAATTAGATTGTTTGATTTTGATGATGATCTGAAAAGATTTAGAATAATGACATACTTGGATCTTTAATGACATTGGTTTTAGGCAATGCTCACAGTTTTTCTGTAATATTTTTAAATGTACATAGTAGGATGATCAGATCAATTAGATATGCCACATACCCTGATCTTTAGTGACATCAGCCCCAGGAATGTGCCCACTAGAAGAGATAGCAGGGTGTTTATCCTTAGCCAGCAAGGCCACATCAACTTGGACAACTGTTGTCTCAGCGTCAAGCAGTGTTTCGGACCTTTGGAGTTGGGGCGATGGTTTGAGCACAATAGACTGTGTGATTGGATATGTTATAACAGCAAAGTTCAATATTACAAGTGAGAGAAGCACTTACCAGTGGGCCGGGAAAGTCAGGGGTGAATGTACTGTAAAGCGATATACTTTGTCGTGTTTGAGTGGTACCTCGAGGATAAATTCGTTCTGGAGGAATTCCCGGATCGCATCTCTTGTGGACATTGTGAGCGGAATGAAAGTAGGACGCCGACAACACTACAAGACGCAACACTTAGTACTTAAGTTCTACCTGGCTATATGCGCGGATCACATGATCACATCGGGACAGTGAATCGGTACATATCATATTGTTACACAAATGGACACACCCGGTCCTAGACATTTCGTCGGGTTTATGACCGGGCATGCATAAACACAAATAAACCGAACTGAGAATAGCGAGTTTTCACTGGGAGTGAAACCTGGTTATACTTGGTCTCTGTTCGTTCCTTACTGGGTTCAATCCTTTTTTTTTTTGTCTGTCTCAGGTCCCGCAACTTGAACGACCTGCCCATGCCCAACTTTTCCCAGTCCCATGTATCCAAGTCAACTTGCCAAAGCCACTACGCTAGCACGATCGGCGGCGTCCACCGTGAGTTCAACCTGTTGAAAAGCGTGGCAGCGCCTCAGTCCTCGCTCGCACACGATGATTGTGACAAAGCTTGAGCGCATGACGATCTGGATCAAACGTGGTGGTTGTCTCGGATTGTCAACCACGGCTGCTTCAGGTCGTGCGGAGCGGTTTCGACAAGGTAGGCCACTTTGAGTCTACTTCCCATGATCGTGGTTATCCTCTAAACCGGTCATCAAACACTTAACATTTAGTATAGACTTTTTTTCTTTTCATCAATCCCCCTCCTCCACGAGCCGCCACGGGCCGCCACGGTAACTCCAAAACACCAAATTAAAACAAATCACGCTATTTGTTTTACGCCTGAATGTGCGCTGTAATGATTTCCACTGGCGTCTGTCTTGCTGCGCAATTTCCAAGAGCGCCTACTGCGGCGATCGAACCTAGATAACGCATACGGCCTCTTTGTGGGAACGACGTACGAACAAGACGATGAAGAAGCGGACAAGATGTACTATGACTCTTTCGACAAGAATATGGACTCACGGAGACGGGTACGCAGGTGCGTGCTTTCCGATTCGTTTATGCCCAGTATGCCCCCGCTCTTTCCTTGCTGACTGAAATGGTCGCTTCCTTTATGAATTAGAGAGGCGCGCGAAATGCAGAGTTGGCGTAGCAGCTACTCCGGACTCAATGGAATACAGAGTTCAATATATCCATTCGCTCAGCTGATCTCTTCGCTCACTCACTACCAGTTCATCGAGACCAACTAGGTTTGGAGTAACAGGAGCACCAGTCTGGGCATTGTTCCTATAATTGTTTCATACCTTCCCACTAGGTGTGATCAGGATGCAAATGCTCTCTGCTCGCGAGACTCGTGATTGTTCTGCCAAAAGGTTTTGCCGCTTTACATGTTGGCCGACTCGCGCTGACAGATGATAGCCTGGCAACCTCACTCACGGGAATTTCCCTTGCTTAGTCTGCTCTTACCATCCACCGTCCCCCCCAGCGATGCTACTACCTCTTCCACAGCAACTCCGAATCTGACTCACTCACCATGTTTATCCCCACGCATCATCGCGCATATCCGTTGGGACAATTCTTGATCGCCGAAGATAGGCCCATGAAAGCGGCCGTCATCGGTGCTGGTTTCAGCGGTATTGCGGCGGGTATCATGTATGTTTATACCACTGTGACGTTGTAGGACTTCCAAACGCAAACCGTAAATCCTTTAGGTATCCTCCGAGGGTGAAGAATGTCAATCTGACGATCTACGAGAAAAATGCTGGCGTTGGAGTGAACGTGGTACTAAGAGGTACCCCGTTCGTGATTTTATCTCTGACATAGATAGACCGGGCCAAGCCCATGCCCTCTTGCGATGTATCTTCCCACACAGTAAAATTTCCTGCTCTACTCGTGAACGCTCCTGTCTCTGATAGCGGGGCCCAAGTACCAACTCACCTTCGAATCCGCCAGGTATGTATCTTGTATCTAATGGTGATGGTGTTAGGTTGTGTCCTAGCTCTTCAGGGAATTCATTGTGAATAGGATTTCAGGTCGTTACTTCTATTATAACTACGTGACATCCAATGTGAATCCCAAGTTGAGCTGGGGGTGAGACTAGATTGACTTCGTCGGATCCAGCAGCACGCCGGAACGAAATGCAATGCTTTAAAGGCAACTAACTCAGATGATTATGCTGCACAGAGGCCTCGCCCTCACGTCGCGGTCGGTCTCTCCAAAAATGTAGTTCAAGATTTGGGGCATGTGATACATGTACGAGGGAATCGTTCAGTCAACCCTCCTTCTGAACATGATCTCTGCACTCGGATCAGCTATAATACCCGTCCCGAAATGCAACGTCGGCGGACGGGCCGCATTGCCTGCCAACTTGACATCATACGTCACCACGACGTGGGCTAACATGGATTTCAGCTCGTTTGCAGCAAAGAAACGTCCCGGGCTAACACACAGTCAATGGTGGTTGGAAAATGCGGGAAAGGAACAGCATACCACGCATGTCGACCATGCCCAAAGGCCAAATACTCGGATGTCGTCGAGACATATTGATGTTTCACACCTTCCCCGTCCTGTTCCCGCAAGTCGGCAAATCGGAATGGCTCGAATGTGCGGGCGTTTTTGTAGAATGCCTCATCACCGTGTATAGATTGAGTGGCTGCGGCCATCGTGGTGCCTTTCGGTACAAACGTACCGTCCGAGAACGTGAAGTCCTTCAATGCCTTGCGCCTCAGACCCACTAATTGGCTGGATAATGAGAACTGACTGACGCGTCGAGTAGATGCGGAGACACATACCAGTACCAATGCCTTCGTGACGTTGGCACTCCTTGATGAAGCTGTCTACTTTTCGCATCTTTCCCAGTGCAACCTTTGACCATCCCTCCTTCTCAACGATCGCTTCAACCTCCTCCCGGAGAGACTTTATATACTGAGGATTTGCTGCGAGGAAGAAAAGCACATGAGTGAAACTCTGTCATATGACTTCAATCTGGCAGAATTAGAGCTGTAAAAATATATTCGAACATACATGGGAAGTTGTCTAATCGCAGAACCGAAAGCATTGAGTGTTATAAATATGCAAGGAGACAACATCGGGACCTACATGGATAGCCGCAACATTGACAGTCAATATGCGAGTTGTCAGGAACTTTACTGTCAACTCAGGTCCCTCTGCCTCTTCCATCACCCATGATAGAAGGTCATTCTATCAAAAAACCGATAGTGAGTGTCAATCTCGTCTGCGAGTGATGTTGACCAACAGGCTTGTCGGCCCATCCATTCCCGTACTCATTCAGGTATTGCTGTCGCTCCTTGATTATTGGATCCAGAAGCTTCCTTCCACGCTGCCTGGTTTGATTAATGTTCGTAAAGAACCGGATGGCTATACTGTCGCTACATTGAAACACATGTCACGGAGAGGTGACTGTAAGCAACCTACGGTTTCAGCAAGTTCGGCAACAGTCTGACAATAGCCGCTCCTTTAAATACATCGCGGCTATACTGGATGTTGAGATCTATCCAGTCAGGATCACGGCCTAAAGTAATCGAAGTAAGAATCAAAGAAGGGGAGATTATGGGAAAGCTCACATAATGAGAGACCGACAAACACTCTGTTGCTCGTCCTGCAGACTACCTCTTGCATGGTGCTGAGCGCCAGCATACTCTTCCATTCTGGGTGTTCAAGACATCCATGAATACCGCACGTGAATGAGAGTGAGATGCTCACCGTTACCCCTGAGATCCAGGACGTCATCAAAGGACGTGACGATCTCATTTCTGATTTCTGGGTACAAGGCACCGATATTCCGAGTCAATTGTGAGCGCACAATCTGAACATGATAGGGGTTATAGTGAATTTGGGGTCCCATTGTGTAATCGCTCTGAAGTAGCTATTGGTGACATTCAGTAGAAGAAGATCTCACTGAGAAAAATGGTTACATCTTTCATGGCCGCTGGCGCAGAAAGGGTATCATCGGGTGCTCTCCATAGTTCTTCCACATGCTTGCAGTTGCTGAGAACGACGGTCCAACGGCCGAGTTCTGTAATCTTGAACGGTGTTGACTTATGCTGAAACACTGAGTGAGCGTGCGTGAAATGTGCGAAGCACCAGACTTGCCTTATCATACCCTTCTTGTATAAAGTCCATCATATTGGTCAGATACTTTGAACCAGGCCAACATGAGCCGAACCAGCCACACGACCCAACTGTCGGTATACCATCAAGCTGGGGAAATCAGCCACAGCAAGTGTTTCTGGAAACCACACTCACCTTGGAGGGTTGCAACAACTTTACGACGACAAGAAGGGCAGCGGCAGCGACACCATAACCAGAGGTGCTCACAATTAGATCGAGCAGTCGAGGACTCATTGGGGGAGGATTTTCTTTTGAAACGCAGGCTGGTCGCCCCATATTAAAGCCCATGCACCCCGACGGATCCACAGTGTTATACGTTTGTCCTCCATTAAAGTTACTTATGTCACTCCACCTTACCTGCGGATTGCCAACTAGGCCGGGCGCATCTGCAAAGACACTGTATGACGTTACCACTTGACGACACTTTCGTAGGCCATTCAGCGTGACCTAACTCAATGTCATAATGCTCTTCATTCCACATTTTTCGGTATTTTTTGCGATTTTTTTGGGGGTTGGCCAAAATTTTGGGGGTCCAGGATCCGAAAACTTAGTTTCTTGAAATTTCGCTCATGCAAATCTGTCCGCTAGGTCCTGATTGATCCAGTGTATTGTATGTACGCGTCTTAGCTTGTCTAAGTCTTGTTGTGGTGTGTAATAATTGAAGGACCAAAATTGTCATGTTTGCCTGTCCACAACTGTAGCATTGCATAGTCTTGTCCAACTCTTATCGCTCAGATCAGAGTTTAACCGAAGCCGGATCTCATCATGGACTCCTTATAGTGACCAAAAACAGCTTGATTGATCAATCTACTACTAGTCGAATACCTCGTCATCCAAGTTCTCGTTGTCTATATCCATGGGCTCATGAAGAATGTTGAAACACTGCTTGTCCATATAGTAGTTGAGATAAAAGCCATCGTACGCCTCCTGAGATATTGCAGCTAACATCTTGCGAGCAACAGAAGCACCGAAAACGGGCACTAGGTCCACTGCATGAGTAACCTCTGTAATAGGAACGACAGGTCTTACATGTGAAGATCCTGGACGACCAGCGTCAGAAAAAGCTCTTTTAAGTTTCCACAACCGCATATCAACCTCAACTTGAAAGTGGGTGTCGTGAGTTGTGCGAAGGTCGAGGAAGCGTGTCGACTTGCGATGTTACATAAAGAGATGGATCTTGGGACCGTCCCGGCTGGGAGTGGGGAGAATGGCGATGTGACGAAAGTTGTGTCTGTTGAGCGGGGGTACGAGGTAACGATTGAAACTCCCAAGAGCGAGAATATGGGATCCTGAGGTCCTCAGTCTTGGTGGGTTTCCGTTTGTTTTTATTTCATTCCGGATGATCGCTCGCTCACAGTATATGCGCATATAGACGAGTCGTCGTCGTCGTCGGACCCTCCGACACGCCGTGATCTCACGACTGCAGCGATCCGAGCGTGGTGTTCGTGCGTCAAGAAAACGGCGATTGTCATCACTCACGATCTCGAGTATCGACGCGGACGACTTTGTGTACGTCCCGCGCGAGGGCTGCGTTGTTGAGCAGGGATTCCACACGGTTTTGGAGAAGGTTGATGGGGTGTGGTACAAGATTTTGGGGCAAGGTAGCCCTTCCGACAACGACGATCAGTCAGACGCACACCGGCCGCAAGATGAAGAAGCGCGGGACA
>JBBPRX010000795.1:0-11646 GCA_038093195.1 Boletus fagicola | reverse complement strand
CTTGTATAGTCCGTAGTTCATAACGAGGGAATGACACATCCGTATTCGAGTCGGTTTCATCCTGGTAGTGGAAAGCCATTCAGACCTGATCACGAAATAGTACAGGACTCTGGGATACGTACGGATGCCCAGGGCCATAGTGGAAGCCCCCGATGTCCGAGTCGAAAAAATAACACTGGAGGTCAACATCCGTTTGGACGGAATGATACCTTGAGGCCAAGCTAGCACAGATGATGCAGGAAAAAACACGCACGACCCGCTTTTTTGGGGCTTCGCCGTCAAGGGGCAACATACTCTCCGACATATTCCACGACGTTGATGGATGAGGCTGCAGCAGTGACAAGATATATGAGATCTGGTATACTGCTGGTTTCCGCGCGCTTCCAATGTAATTACTCACGTGCGCGGCACATCTCCGCTCAATCCAGATCATGATGGACGTTGCAACATCGCACGCTTAGTACCGAAGATGGACTGAATTGAACTAGTGCAATAAAAAACATGCTCGGTAATATACGTTTGACAATCCACATCGATCAAATTTTCGCTTTTCCTAGTGGAGCGTCACTTCCTCTGTACACTAAGGTGGAAGGAGCGAACCCGAAATCGTCTGGTAAATGGACGTCCTATGCAAGAATCAGTGACAAGACAATATGCAGTGAACGTGGAGGCGAACAAGTTCCCCAGCTATCACGCGGACCTATGAGGTAATTTCAAAAACATTTGGGGACTGGCTTTACGAAGAAGTATGTGCCCTTACCATGGACCAATGATGGACTGCGTGCAGTGCAGCAAACCATAGCTTCATGGAAGCTGAGTCAGTCAGATCGCTTCGTAGGCTGATTTTCTCTCACCTCTCTCCCAAAGGTGGTCTCAAAAGTATGAGGAAAGGGTGTCACGGCGTTTAGAGTGATGACTTGATCCAGTGTAATCGAAGGGGACGTTTCAAGCTCTTTGAGGCGCGATATCGCAGAGAGCAACGCATCACGAGCTTCGGAGAGGCTGCTCTCCATGGGGGTGTTTCGGCTGCGCACATCGTAAGACAAGACGTAGGGTTGGCTTCCAACCACACAGTCGATCAGGAGAATGAAGTGATCCCGTGCATGGCGAAGATGTTTTCCTATTGGAGGCATCAACGTTAAGCGAGAATGGGATAAACGGGCAAATAGGTTACCAATAGTTGAGCCCGGGAGATATTTGGACTGTACGGTAAGCTGATTGTTGTCAGTCAGGACACCATCAACGAGATCAAGCGCCTGTTGCAAAACGGTGGAAGAGACGAAAAGGAGCTCCGAGAATTGTGATGAATATGGATTATGATCGCCATTGGTATGACTGGCGTCGGGCTTTGTCGACTCGGACATGGCTGCCAAGGACATGTCAGTACTGTGGAGATCAAGCGTTGTATGGGGGTGGGATTGGAATCTGGCGAATAAATAGGTGAACACCAGTCAAGCAGCATATTTTCGTCGAGGTCGGCCTCGAGGACAGATTCATCTGATAACATCGGAGTTGTGTCTACGACCACGGGGGTAGCATATTCCTTGAGCCAAATTTCGAACAGCCCACGAGACAAAGATAGGCTGCCCGAACTCAAGGCAAGGAGACTTGTTCTACCAGAGATGCTCCCAAACCAACCAAAGTGGTGGATCAGAGACAGGAAGATTGTCAGCGAATCCGCGTCCACCGTCGTCGTCGCTCTGGTCCTGACGTGCCCAAACTCAGCCCCCTCCGTCCTCTCCCACCTCCTGCTGACGTAAGCCACTCTCCGTGCCCATACCCGCTTCTTCCGAGTTGTCGGCACTCTCTCTCCATCCACCATATGCTTGCTTCAGTCAGAAAGGCGGGCTCCCTTGCTCGTGTAAGTCCAAGCTCACTATACAGCCCTCGCGTATCCTGACCACAATTCGTTTACTCAAAGGCCGTCCATGCCGGCCAGCGCCGTTTTCTCTCTATACACGAGTACCAGTCCGTGAACCTGCTCAATGCAGTATGCGCGTATCATCCTCTGTTTCACTCGCGTTGTTCACCTCACCTCTAGTATGGTATCCCGACTCCAAAGAGCATTGGCGCAAAGAGTCCTGACGAGGCGTTCAAGGTCGCAGAGGATTTCGGTATCTCCTCGTCTTTCAGGCTCTCGTGAAAAAAGGGATCCTCACTGTTGTGAATTGTTCGTCTACAGGCACAAACAAACTAGTCATCAAGGCCCAAGTCCTTGCCGGCGGCCGAGGCAAGGGAACTTTTGACAACGGATTCAAGGGAGGTGTACACGCCATTGACACGTATGTCGTTCTGTGTGTAGACCTCGTCTATGCTCACCGTGTAATAGTCCTGAACAGGCACGGGAAATTGCCAGGCAGATGATTGGTGCTAACCTGATCACGAAGCAAACTGGTTCTGCTGGCAGGATCTGCAAAGCTGTTGGTTTCATCCTCGGTGTCAAGGTCATACTGCTCATCGTTGTCAGGTTATGCTTGCCGAGCGACGGGATCCCGCTCACGAGTACTATGTTGCAGTTCTCAACGATCGTGTCACTCAGGGCCCTGTTTTGGTGGCGTCCAATCAAGGCGGGATGAACATCGAAGAGGTGGCTGCAAAGGACCCTAATTCCATTATTACTACTCCAATCGATGCCGAGAAGGGCGTCGATCCTTTGGTCGCTTTGGAGCTTGCAAGGACACTCGGATTCAAAGACGCGACGACTCAGAAGGAAGCTGCGGATATTTTTGTGACCTTGTACAAGCTATTCAAAGACAAGGACGCTACCCAGATTGAGATTAACCCCATGGCCGAGACCACTGACGGCCATGTACTTTGGTATGTCAGCGCTCCCACACCTGTGTAATTCTGCTAAAACATTATTTTCCCAGCATGGATGCCAAACTCGGCTTTGATGATAACGCCGAGTTCCGGCAGAAGGATGTCTTTGGCCTTCGTGACATTTCTCAAGAAGAGCCTTCCGAGGTTGAGGCGCAAAAGGCCAACTTGAACTTCATCAAACTTGATGGTAGCATCGGCTGTTTGGTTAACGGTGCAGGTTTGGCCATGGCTACCATGGACGTCCTATCGCTACACGGCGGAAATCCCGCCAATTTCCTGGATGTCGGAGGGTGAGGAGTGAACTTCCTGCATCGTATTATCTTCATTTTTTGTGCAGTGGCGCTACACCCGAGACCGTCAAGAAGGCGTTCGAAATTTTGTTGACTGACCCCAAGGTCAAGAGCATTTTCATCAACATCTTTGGAGGCATCATGAGATGTGATTACATTGCCGAGGGTGTTATTCGCGCCACCAAGGAGCTCGGCCTCGACATCCCACTGGTTGTTCGACTCAAGGGCACGAAGGAGGCAGAAGCAAAGCAGTACGTGCCCATCCGTATCATTGGCGCGGGAACCACTGATCCTTTGCCTAGGATGATCAAGGATTCCGGTCTCAAGATTATACCCCTTGATGACCTCGACACAGCTGCTGAGAAAGCTGTCGAGTTGGCACACGCGTAGAGACTAGAGTTTTATATAGAGTATCTTGTTTACCCTCTAATGATTACTGTCATCCCGCATGTATCAATCGTGTGAGTTCGTTCAGTGATGAAGAACAGGATAAAGTCACATTCAAAAGAAACAGAAATATCAATATATCATCGAGTTGGACATGTGTAATGTGAGCACAGGTTTTCACCATGATGGCCGAGAAAAGGGAACATGCGTGTACACGGGTTGTGGAGGAATATGACTTTGTGAATGAGATGGTTGCTGCATGTGAGGGGCAGCAGACATGTTCTCTAAGCGGTCCTGTCCGCGTTCTGGGGGACCAGAGTTCATATACGGAGGTCGGTGCCCAGAAGTAATCATCGCAGGTGGATGCATCAGCACTGGGCTACCGTTATACATTGGTACACTCGCTGGCGCAGCAGGATGCATGACTGGACTTAGCATAGACATTCCGCGCGGACGTGGTGGCGCTGAGCCAGTGACAGATGGTGGCACATTTTGGGGAGAAAGACCGGAGGGGTAAACAGGATGGACTGGTGTTGGTGCGGGATATGCTACCATTTGGGTAGGGTAAGGGGAAGGGATGGGCCGTACCGCATTATTGTTCTGGGAGGTCTGCATATGTACCCACATTGGCTGATTGTACATCTGAGGGTGTCCGTTCATAGGAACCCGCGGTATGGGGCTCGGCGCGGTGGGAGGATACAGCACAGTAGGGCTCGGGGAGTGAGCAAGCATTGGCGACGGGAATGCAGTGAAGTGGGGGCGTATAGCACCACCAGGAGCCTGAAGAGGGGTTGGATAGTTGAAGGTCGGATGGCGTGTGATTGGGCCATTCGCAGCGGATGGTGACAAAGGCGGAGGTCGGTGGGATGATACGCTGGAGGGGGTCGGAACTTGCTGGAATGCACGGGTTACATCGTGAAGAGATATTTTCGAAGCCACTGCAGCACTGGTTGGTGGTGGCGTTTCACCATCCTCGGACTTGACTTCTTGAATGGTGAAGGGTAATGCAGTGAGGTCGTCGGCGATGCCTTCCAAGGAGTTTACAGCGGACATTTGTTCCTTGTCTGCAGTTTGAGACCAGACAGCCCTGAGATGATCTGGGTCAGGTGCCCTGGCGGGCGAATCTTTGCTAGAAAAGCTCAATGGGGATTTTGTCCAGGGAGTACTGAAGGATGCGGATGCTGGGGTACGCAACGATCGTTCGGTCTAATAACATACATAAGCTGAGAATAATGCCGTGAATCAGTTTGAACATACAGATTCCTCCGAGACTTTGCTCTCTGCTTGTGTAATCAAGCTCAGGGTAGGAAGTTGCATGTCGCGGCTTACTTCATCGACACTAGGACTTGCAATTGCAGTAGACCCCTTGGATCCCGTTGCCGGTGAAGCCTCGGCAATCGACGAGGACAAGAGCATACTCGATTCCGGTTGGGAAGCTTGCATGGCTTCCTCCAGCTCACTGGCTACTGTAAAATTGACAATAGCCTTAGAGTCTTGGTAAGACGAGCTAGGGTCACGATAAAACCCAATTCCTGAGCCTGTTGGCAACTTTGGCTGTGTTCTCTGGCGCATCAAGTAGGATTCCGATTTTGTGGACACTTCTTGTGCAACCGCGAGCTCAGAGGAAAGTGCTGTAAGTTCCGGAGGTGGAGAACAACTTGTAACATTCAAAATAGGCGGTGTTTCCTCTGGGGCCGCGGGTTTCTGGGTCGTGGAGGGAGCGGGTCCCCTGCGCCATGTGGGAAGGTCGTCGACTGCCTTTGAGCGTCCAGGTGCTGTACTGATTTTAGGGAATCCAGAAGGCAGGTTGACTTTGGGTAGAGAAGCGGAGTGCGTGCGGGAGGTCCTCGGCAATTGAACCCTATACCTAGGTTTGCTACCTTTTCCTGGAGAAGGACGCCTGAACAGAATTTCGTTCACCGACAAATCTCGCCTGCTCATCCCGTCAACAGGTGGGTCCCAGGATAGAGTGTCAAAGCGAACATGACTGGACAAGTTTTTCAGCAGGTGTAGTTGCCGCTTAGGAATTGCGTCAATTGGCCGAAAGATTGCAGGTAACTTGACAACAAGAGTGACTGGTCGAGGGGAAAGGGGGGGCTCGTAGCCAGTGGCGGCAAAAATCTCTTGATCTAAATCTGGCTGTGACTGTCTCAGGGCTGGAGGTAACCATTTGGCGTCTTTTGACAGGGTTCTAGCTGAGGTCGGAGGCTCTAGCACCCGGACTTTTGGTTTAGCAGTACCGGCACGCCAATCCATGGGTTCATTTGATGAAGCCCCCCTTCCTACATCAACCTGCATATTATCCAAGGCACCCTTGATACGGGACATGGCATCGTCCAAGGCTGACATTGTGACCTGTCGAAAGGGTGCTGGACCTTTATTAAGACGATGGTGAGGAGTCGTTGGGGATGGATGGCTCCGCGCAAAAGAGTATGCACCGTTGGGTCCAGAAAACCTACGAGAATCATGTTCCCTCATCCCTTGGGCAGGTGCTATTGGGATCAAAGCGGAGGGAGCCTGGATCTGCTCACTTGAAGGGAGAGCAGATGCTTCCGGAACGATAGGAAGGGTGTGACGTTCGGAAGATGGCGAAGTGATGGATTTGGCATCAAGAACATGCGGAGGAACATCTTCAAAGAAATCACTGGCGACCGGTCGTACAGGGAATGAATGACGGTCAGAAGATGTGGGTGAATCGGACGAAAGTGCTGACGTCACCGGTGCCAACGAAGCCTGCTCGCCGCCTACGAATTTACCGAGATCGGAAAAATCAACGACCTCGAGGTTATCGTCGGCAACGACGCCAGATGCCTCTTGAAACACTGGAGGTGAAAGAGCTGGGAGCTGTTGTGGTTGGAACCGTGTCTTGCTGCGCCACGAATCAACCTGTTCCGAAGGTGGAAGCGACTCATTTATGGAGGTGGTACGCGAGCGTGAAACTTTAGTGTCACGTTGCGGACGTACAACTGGCTTCAGTGAAGGTTGCCGTTCGTTAGCATTGTACTGAGTAGGTTCAGATAATTTGTGGTCTTCTGGATCGGTAACAAGCTGATTCGAGTCCTGCACAGGAGTGACGGCCTGCTGAATAGTCTCTACAGCAGCGGCTTTCTGAGATGTTGGATGAGTTGACCGTATCGTATTTTGTAAAAAAGGGACTCACCTGCGCTTGCATCATCCGTGCTTCAAGTTCGGCAGCCTTCTTCCTCGCACGTTCTTTCTCTTTTTCACGCTCTTCCTCTTCTAATTGCCGCCTCTGTTTCGCGCGCTCTGCAGATATATGCATAGCGGTCTTGTGCACACCTTCGATGTCGAGCACTGATGAGGTACCCGGTAGCTGTATCTCGGGAGTAGTTGCAGGTGATGTACCAGGTAATTGGGAAACCCTGGAAGCTTGGGTCGACACGTTTGCAGGAAGGACGGACGAATGTTGCAAAGGAGATTCTCGTGCTTGAGATCTCCGGGAGAACGGGACATCCGAAGAATGAGACGACCCTTGTTGTTGGCCATCCGGAATTGAACTAGCAAAGGAAGTGCCTGAGAGTCGGCGAGGTCGTTTCTCGCTAATACCGCGGGAATCGTGAAAAGACCCTGATGGCCCACCAAGGTCTCTAGCTCTGACCTTGTTCTGACCATAGTCACCTCCGGTATGTAGACCACCATCACGCTCCGCATTCCGTCTGCCTATAAAATCACCAGCGTAGCTCCTTGATGACTGCGCCAAATTATCATGAGTCCCCTCTGAAGGTTTCTGCAACAGGTGCACAGGATGTACCGGACTATGAGGCGGAGCATCCCTGCTAAAGCGATGTTCAGCAGGTGAAAGAGCGGGCTCTCCGTGAGCATTCCGCCTTGAAAATCCGAGGCTGGAACCAAGTCGGTTTGGAAAATGGGGACTGGTGTAAGGCTCTAACCTATTAGAACGCTCATTGAAAAGTACCCTCGACCCCTCCACCGAGGAATGGTTGGGATGGGATGGGGTAGGAGAAACCGATATATGCTGGGAAGAACGACTGGGTAAGTCTCTTTGAAGCACGATAGGCGATTGCCTGGTGCGAGGCCAGCTACGATCAAAATCATCTGCAAACCTCTCTTCTTTGCTGACGGGCTCAGTCGACACATGGTCAGTGGTTGAGACGGGAGTATCTTCACCCACAGGGATCGCGGCCGGCGGTTGTCCGGTAATGGTTGGAGCTACTTTGTATTGTCGACCATCCCCAAACTCGATGACGTTATCCAGGAAGTTGTCATCATCTTCTTCCATCTACGGATGGTCAAACGAGAGCACCATTGATGACAAATGATAACGAACCTCGTCCCAATGATGGGCATTCGGATCAAGGTGTACGCCCCTGAACGCATCAGCTTCCTGGGGCGGTACTCGATTCGGGGCAAGAGAATCCTCAGGCTTTGGCTCTTCAACTTTAATGACACGGCCTGTGGATGAAATGATTACTATATTTTTGTCGACAGACTTGACAGCCGGTGAGTAACTGGCCTTGAGCAACCTCGGCTGCAGTAGGGAAATCACTGCGTGCAGTGTTATCAGAGGCTACGGAAAGAGACTTTGCGTTTCCCCAAGCAGGTTTTGTAGAGGTATCCTTCTTGACCAACGGAGACGACGAGACCATGGGATTCCTTGGCTGGGGCTGTATGACTTTGCCGGCATGGGGGAACTGAGGGGCTGCGGGTGTTGATGCGGGTGGCTGGGGTGGTGGTGCATTCGACGGACCCGATGGGGTGGTAGAGACGGGTGGAGTGGCAGATGAAGGGCGGGACCAACCTGGACCAGTAGTTGTGGATAATTGGGCGGTTGACGTGAGCTTGGCAGTGACTAGCTTGGAATGCGAAGTGGAGGGCTGAGGGATAGGCCGTGCTGCTGGGAGCGGTGAGACGAACAAAAAAATAAGGAGGAAGACGACATACGGACAGGGCTGCCGGCCTTGGCAGCTGTAGCGAGGCTGGCGACAACCGAGGTTGCGGCAGAAGAGGTGGAGTTCTTCTGGAGAAATTTCTTGTTTATGTTGACCGCGTTAAACCTCTTGGGGTGAGGGATGGCGAAGGGGGAGTAGGTCGCGGATGGCGGAGGCGCAGCGGGGGGAGCAGGAGCGTGATCGGGGGTGGTAGAGAGTGACGAGCTGATGTACGGCGGCTCCGGGTTCGGTACCGGGGACTGTGCACGAGTGTGCAAAGGTTCTCCGCTGTGGGGAAGAGTCACTGCCCCGGGTCCATCTTGCGTCGATTCCGATGACACTGGGTCTGGTTTGTCGGTATTGGCCATAAACGCGCCCCAGCTGGACGCTGATCGTTGACTTTTACGGAGAAGAAAGCGTGTCAGTGGGGAGTGCAGCGGGGGGTGTCGAGGAGGCAGGTGGAGCGGGGGCAGCTCACCTTTGGAGGGGATGAGATGCTGGGCAGCGCGCTGAACGAGTTTCGACCTCGCTGCAGTGGATGAAATTGCACGCGGACGTGTCTCCTTTTTGGGCAGATAACTAGCCAGTCCTATTACAGATACATATCCATCATCTCCCTCTCCTTCGTCCCCAGCCGTTCCACCTCCCCCTCCAGCGCGATATTCGCCATCTCAATCTGCAGGATGCTCGACAGCAGCTCAGTCCACCTCGTCTCTAGCGTCGTCAGCTGTGCACCATAACGTGTCTGCCAACCGTGCATCAGCGCCCCATTCCAGCGAGAAATCTCCATGGGCTCACCTGCGAGTTCTTGCGTTCTCTGTTCACCTCCGTGGTGAGCTCTTTCAATTCTTCCAGCGCTCTCTCGGACTGCTTTGCCGTCTCCTCCAACAAGTAGTTGTTTATGCGCCAAGCATTTTGACCATATGTTTGTAACAGTGCAAGGTTGGTGTGCCTAACAACACCAGGTGAATCGAAGCACGGCCATTCTGCAAGTTCTGGGACAGACCGTAAGCGCTGGTGCTCAAGTTGAGCATGTGCATTTCGAAGAGCTTCCCGCCACTCTTCGTCAGTTCCTGGCGATGATGTAGGCGCGGGTAGTTGATACCTCACAGTGTCCAGTGGAGGCAAGGGCTCGTGCGCCTCTACACGCGCGAGCTCCGCAGCCAGCAGGGGATTATTCTATATCATGTGTGCAGCTGAGGTTCACGAAACCGAGAGGAGATTTCTACACCAACCTTGAATAACTCGAGCGGAGGTGCGACGAGAGGATGCATGATCTGCGGCGGCTTGGGCTCACGCGCCAGCTCCTTGTCGACCTTTTCTTTGAGGATGGGATACTGCTCGAGATCATTGTCGTAGTACGGAAGTGAATCGAAAACTGCCGTTTTGTCGTCAGAGAGCGAGGCCATGGTAAAGTCGCGTCGGAAATTCCTACTCCGACCAACCCGTTCTGCTAACCACAACCACCCGATGTCCTTGCGGGCGAGTATCCGCGCCGCCGGCGTCCTCAGACACCCCTGTGCCCAACGTGGGTCGTCCAGCACTCTCTTGCGGCGGAGCATCCAATCCTCATCCTCGTCCAGAGGTACGCATTTGCTTCTAATCTTCGCGCCGTGCTCATCCTTGTCCAGCTTCCGTGTCTCCGTTCACCGAGCCTACTTCTCCCAACCCAACAGCGACAAAGTATGCACAGACTACAGAGTCGCTGCACACTTACGGCTCGTATTTAACCCAGTCCCTCCCAAAGTTCATCCAACAGTTTTCAGTCCTCAAGGATGAGCTTATACTTCACGTCGCACCCTCCGCAATAGTTCCCGTTCTGACCTTCCTCCGAGACCACTCCCAGTGCCAATTCAAAAGTGTCGTCGATATCACCGCAGTGGACTTCCCTGAAAGGGAGAAGCGCTTCGAGGTTGTATACAACCTACTCAGCATCAAACACGCCGGTAGGATTCGGGTAAAGACCTACGCCGGAGAAGCGGACCCCGTACCGAGCGTTGTCTCTGTCTTCCGTGGTGCCGACTGGTATGAGAGGGAGGTATGGGACATGTTTGGCGTATTCTTTTCTGGTCACCCAGACCTGTAAGTTCGTCACGCGCAGCATCTCCGCTCGTTGTTCATTGGATTCCTAGACGCCGCATACTGACAGATTATGGTCGGTGGATCACGTTCGCCTTCTTTCTCATGCTTGACTTATCCCTGCAGGCTTCGAAGGACACCCTTTACGCAAAGATTTCCCCTTGACAGTAAGTCGAAACATGGTCTTGTAAATTCTGATTTTGAGACCTTGGTTAGGGGTACTCGGAGGTCCGCTACGATGAAGAGCGGAAACGCGTTGTCTACGAGCCACTGCAGCTCACGCAGGCTTTCCGGTAGTTTCTTGCTTTCACGTCCGTGCCATCGGTTTCACTCATCATACCCTTGCACAGGAATTTCGAATCACTCTCACCTTGGGATCAAGTTGGAGCTGGCACTGAGCCCATTAGACCCGCAGACTTCAAACCTGTTCCTCCCCCGAAGCCAGAGGAATCACCCAAGAAGTGAAAAAATCACCTTATCGACAACCGCGTCACTCTTCGCTGGATATCGATACACTAACTAATACATACGCAGACATGAGTGTACTACCTATGACATAGATGGCTCCGACGTATTAGCTGAGCATTCTCATGTCGTTTCCTCGCTGGAATTAGGCGCATTATCATCACTCTGCGTATCTTTATTCTCCCAGCCCATTCTGGATGCGAGATAGTCCTGTCCAAGAACCTCGACAGCGACCCTCAGTGATTCTGCAACAAGATCTTCAACCCAGTCGTACTGATCCCAGACTTCTAGCCAGCCAGCGGGGATTGCTTGTGTTACTGTGGTGTGCACCAGCTGATGCCCTGGGTCAGCTAGGTGTAAGATGAACTGTAAATAGGTGTCTTCCGCGTCTGAAGATGCCTGCGCCAGCTGAGGAAGAGAATACGATCGCGTGAAAGGCTGGACTCGAAGGTAGACTGAGGAGTAAATAACTGGGTTATCGACTGATGAGTCCCTTTTGGGAGCTTTGGTTTGGTTCTTGATCACCTCGTCCAAATTGGCCTAGAGAAAGCGTTGAAAAGGGAAGCTACTCAGGGTGTTGGGAGATTACCTGAGCAAGCTTCAGCGCAGCCTCGTAGCCATCGACAATGTTGAGTTCTCGGGCAGAATCCGAGGAGTCCTTGGGTCTGGACTCTTCACCACGGTTGACAATGAGG
>JBBPRX010000794.1:0-11650 GCA_038093195.1 Boletus fagicola | reverse complement strand
ACCACAAAAACCTCACATACTTCAAGGAGCCCAGGAAACTCTCTTGACAACAAGCTCACTAGCTCCTCTTCCTGATGGACTTTGATGTGGCCTATATGGCCCTCCCAGGTACCCAGATGGCACCCACTGATGCCCTATCCCGATGAGACAAGATTGATACCTCATCGGATAATGCTGATGTTCAGCTTCTTCCTGAATCCACCTTTGATTTGCAGATCAAATGAATTGACCTCACTCTTGCAGAAAAGATCCACAAATCCTCTGCCTCAGACCAACTGGTCCTCGATGCCCTCCACACTGTGGAAAAGGAGGAGAAATTGTTTCACAGGTCCTTCCTGGATGATTGGACTTATGCAGATAGATGACTATATTTCAAGACCCACATGTATGTCCCCTTGGATGTATGTACGCCACAACCTTGTTGCAGTGGTGCATTCCTCCCCGGAAGGGGGTCATGGTGGCCATCTCTGCACCGTTGCCCTCCTATCAAAGGACTATTGGTGGCTGGGTCTCTCCACCTATAGTACCTTCCTCCCTGCACTTGAGCAACAGCTCTCCCACCTTGAGGATTTCCATAAAGAAGCCAAAGCTGCTCACACCCTTGCCCAACTATGAATGAAGGAGAGGGTTCATTCCTCCTTCAAAGCATAGAAGGTTGGCAACAAAGTCTGGCTATACTCACGGAACCTGAAACTTCAAGTTCTGACCTAAAAACTTGTGCCTAGATGCACCAGTGCCTTTACCATTTCCCAGGTTATCTTCTTGGTTGCTTTCCGATTGGACCTTCCTAAACAATGGAAGACACAATGTGTTCCATGCCTCTCTCCTCTCCTTTTATTGGGAGACAGCAGAACATGGCCCCAACTTCCTCCAACCCCCACTGGAACTAGTCACAACAGCCAAGGAATATGAATTGGAAATTATCATCAATCATTGGAAAAGGTCAGGACAAAACCAGTACTTGGTCCACTGGAAAGGCTATTCCACAGCTGGAAGGACTGGGAACACGAAACCAACTTGGGCAATGCCAAGAAGATCCTGGAGGAGTATAAAAAGAGGGTCAGACTCTGAATGCCTCTTTCCCTCCAACCACCACCACCTCTTGTCAATGCTCTTCCCCTTCATCCCCTCAGTCCCCCTTTCCACCCACATCTCTCATTTTACCCCTGCTGATTGCCATCTCATCTATGTTGCACTCCTGGAGAACAGAGAAGCATCAGCAGCACTCAAGCACCTCCCATTCTTCTCCAGCAACAACTCCCTCATCCAGCTTACTAGACTCTATCACCAGTATGCCATGATTCACTCCCTTCTCCCCTGGGTCACCAGATGCCCAACAAGTTCCTCTATCTCATTTGTCGACCCCTTCCACTCTTTGCCAGAGTTGTTGGCCATCATGGCTGTCGAACAAGCGATCCTCAAGATCAGGAACATGTTTCTTGACCTTCTTCACGATGAGGGACTCAACCTCTGCATCTCAGTCCTTCCCATATCCATCGTCACCTCTTTCTTACACCCTGTCCTCTATGCTCTCCCCAAGAGCTCCTGAGCTGGCTACTTTGACAACTCCAACATTATTCCAGAGAATCAGTTATCTGACTCCTCTCTCGGAGACTCCCCCTGTCTCTGATGAGGCCATGGCCATTGAGGACCTCATCCAATCATTGGAAGCCCAGTTGACATCAGGATCCTCTCCCACTCCCCTCCTACCAGACCTCCCTCCCCCATATCAACTTCTCCCGTCATCTTCACCAATCCCAGAACCCTCCCTCCCTGTCACCCCATCAGACACTGTCCCCATGTGGTCCTCTTCACTGCCAGACTCCCATCCAAACTGATCCGCCATGTGGCCACCCCACTGGGCTCAGCTACAGAGCATATCTCCTCTCCACCCCTTGTCATTTCAGATGGGCCCCTCATCGTCCAGACCCCCACTAGATCTCCTTCCTCAGACTCAACTACAGCTGTGGATAGTAGTCCCCAATCCTCTGTGGACTCCCCACTTTGTATGTCTGGCTCCCTTTCTCTATCCTCCCATATATCCCTGGTCCCCATTTTTGAATGTAGGCAACCTGGACACATCCGTGCTGACTGCAGCCACTATTACTGCCCCTTCTGCCACCAATCTGCTCCCAGACATCCCCAATGCTGTTGTCTCTGCTGATGTTGCAACCATTGCAACTCCACCAAGCACACCTGGCAGCAGTGCACATTCCATGACATTGACCCCATCACCTGGGACCTGTCAAATTATGAAATCAATGAAGGAGATCAAAGTTCTTGAGTCTGAGATGGTATTTCAGACATACACAGAGGGTAATATTATGATTAGGGAAACCACCCTTGGTTTTTCTCTTCCTCTGACTATCCAGGAGACCAACACCAATGACCACCCCAGATGGACCCTCAGAGACAACATTCTATCTGGGCTAGAAGAGTTCACCATACCAGACTCCATTTGGAACAACCTCTTCAAAGATACCGCTTCTCTCTTCCCTCCTGAGGCTGTCCCTACACAGCCTCACTGATCCTACCACCTCCAGTGGTGTTCCACTGCCTCCCCTGATCCTATTCTCTCCATTCCAGTTCTTCCCTCACAGACACTGCCTCCTCAATCATGTTTTCTTACACACAATCTCATGATCCTTACCTTACATGCATTTCATGTCTCGTGTCTTGTGTCGTGATGCATCTCTACATGTCTGTGCCTGCCCTTATCCCTAGTGTCCTTATGTATTTAGCCAGGCTTGCCCTAAACCATTTTACCAGTATATATATTAGGGCTCTGCCTGTATTACTTCTCTAACCTGAACCTACACAATCCAGTGTAAGCTTCTACTGTTCCTTGCTATCTCCTCTCACAAGTCTTGCTTCACTTGCCCCCTTCCCCTCTCCTCTCTAGGACAAGCCTAGACACCCACTATCTTTGTTATGTTCTAGCATCCAGGCTAGTTGAGACCTTCGAGCTCCAGCTCATCAAGACACCTTTGGGCCTTGCCTATGATCCACTCATAGAGGGACTATTCTGATAGTCGCAGCAACTGGACATTGCTTGGTTATACTTCACTAGGAGTTACACTCTCGTTTAACTTGTTAAGTTCGAAGAGCTTAACAATGAGGAGGAAGAAGAGACTGACATGATAAAGTCATCGTCTTTGTCATACATGTGTTCATCATTGAGGAAATAGTCATCAAGGATACCAGCTGTGTCTGCAATCTCCCTGTTGACATCCAAACTGTAAATGTCAACAGTCTTGGATTCATTGTACCCATCCCACAAGTGGCACGGTGTGTGCAGACACGACATGAGTGCACCATCAGCATTGATGAGCGAGGGGAGTGTAATGGTACCATTGAGAGTGTCTTGGGCATACAAGACATGCCTGGGTATGTTGATGTAGGTTATTGAGCGTCGTCATATCAAGTTTGTCTGATATGGTGAGTATCAAGACTACTGCTGGTAGCAGGAGTCTAGACAAGTGACTCGAGTGCGTAGACTCAACTGTGGATCACAAACCAGGTGGTAGCCTGACTCGTAAGGCTATTCAATATCTGTGAAGGCAAAGAAGAGACGGAATGTCCTCAGGGGTAGACAGTGGGAGTAGTCCTGGTTGGACTATGACTGCTGAGGGGTGACTGAGAGGTCCTTCCTTGGGTTTGATGTGCCAAAGAGGTGTCAATGAAGGTGGGGGTGGTCAATGGTTGACCAGATGGTGGGCGAGGTAAGAGGTGCCAACTCTATGAGAACACAACAGGCAGAAGGGCCTGAAGGTAATGGTGGGATCGACCTAGTGAGGGAGCTAGACCCTGAGAGATAGTTCTAAACCTAGCTCAATGATGAACTCTATAGGATGAGCGAGGGGAGCCGAGTAAGAAGAGCTTGAGCTGGGGGCAAGGTTAATTCCAGCAAGGGGTCAATGACAATACATATCTGGTGATGGCCCAGAGAGGAGGAGGGTGGGCAAAAGTGACAAGAGTGACGAGTGCTAAGGGAGTACAAGTGGGAGATCACAGGGAGCTTGAGCCTCAAAGGCTGAAGGCAGACTACTGTCCTTGGTAGAGTCTTAGACTAGCACAAGGGCTTGTGCAGCCAAGAATATGCAGTAATGAGAAGGTTCAAGTTAGAGAGACATTACAGGTGGAGCTCTAACTTATATACTACTATGAGTCAGTTAAGGGCAGGTCATCCGGATAAGGTAATAGTCTTTAGGGCAGGAAAGAATTCCCAGAAAGGAAGGACACATCACATCGCGAGAGGTCATGAGGTTCCATGTTGTGTCACAAGAGGTTATGAGATTCTATGTCAAGGCAGCGAAAGACATGTCACGTCGCATAGGAGCATAAGGCTGTGCATCAAGGGTGAGATGGGAAGGAAGGGTGAAACTGGAAGAGAGGCTGTGAGGACCAGCTCTTGGGTGAACCAGGATGGAGAAGGCAGTGGGGATAGCCTTTGGGAAGGATAGGATCATCTAGGCAATGACTCAGGAAGAGTAGGCTCAATGAGGCTGTGGGGAGACAGCACTCAGGTGAGGCTGGGATGAGGGCTATGGTGAATAGCCATCAGAAGGGATCCAAGGCAGGAGTCTGGAAGGATGACTATTGGAAATAGTCATCGAGGGGAGTCCGTGGCAGTGATCCAGGGTAGGTCTTCCAGAGTAGCATCAAGGGTGAAGGGTCTCCATTGAGAATCGTGACTTGGGGTATATGGGAAGGAAGCGAAGGGGAGTCACTTTAGGAAAAAGTGTCCCCAATTGTAACAGTATACAAGTGCATACATAGTTTTTTGTTCCAATTAGGTATTGGAGGATATATTGCACTTTGTCCAAGTATTCTTGGGACAGGTTTGTGCTATGACAGGAAAGCATCGTTACTGTGTAAGCTATGTCCGGTCTGGTTCCTAGCATGATTGACTGAAAATGGGATTGGAGTGTCAGGTTAACTGGTCTAGAGTTCGGAGTTGGATAGTACATATTCTTGAGGAAGGGGAGTAGGAGTTGTGCACACATTGGTCATGCCACAATGGTCTATGATCTTCTCCAAATATGCAGATTGATCAATCATGATCTTCCAGCCTTCTTGGCAGATTCACATTCAGAGGAGAGGAATTCCTTCAGAACTCCAAGGTCCCGGCATTCCCACTTCTTTATGAAGGTGGACTTTACCTCATCAATGGTCTGTTTGTCCGGACCACAGAATAGAGCATTGTCAACGTAAACTATTGCAACTACGAGGGTAGTTCCCTTCTTCCGATAGAGGAAGATTCCAGTGTCAGACTTCAAACACTCGAAACCTAGTTTTGTCATGGACTTGTTAAGGGTCCGCCACCAGGCAAGACCAGCTTGTTTAAGTCCATATAGTGCTCAGTTTAACCGGAGCACCTTATGTTCTTTTCTGGGAATTTTGAAGCCTTCCGGTTGTTCCATGTAAATCTCCTCATTGAGCTTTTTGTAGAGGTAGGCACTTCAGACATCAAGTCCAGAAATATACCAGTCTTCTAGTGCAGTGAGTGTTAGCATCAGCCAAACTGTTTCATAATGGATGACAGGTAAAAATATTTGGTTGAAGTCAATTCCTTCAACCTGAGAGAAGCCTTTCACTATCAAGCAGGCTTTCTTCTGTTCGTCAGACTTCACGTCAAAGACCCATTGGTTCTTAATGACCTTCTGGTTGTTAGGCCAGTCCACTAAATCAAACACCTTCCACTGCCAGAGAATGTCTAATTCTTCTTGACAGGCGGAGCACCAGGGGATTTGTTCATCCAGCGGTAGTATGAGCATATCCCAGTAGGACCATTCACACGGAGTCTTTTGATCCGGGTATGTGGAGGTCAGGTGTGTGGAATGTGCTTTGCAGTTTGCCTGGCTTGGAGCTTCCATAGGATTGTCATTACAGATTGCTTGGAAACAGAGGAAACAGATTAAGTTCACTCCCCCTTCCTGGACTATGCATTCTACATTCGCTTTGGAGCTTGTAGAGGATTTAGGTCCAGGGGAATCTGGCATAGCTCTGGCAATCTGTTGTGAGGGGCCAGGATGTGACGTCTCATGTTGGGACCAGCCTTCTATTTCCTTCCAGCAACTTTGGTTCTCAATGTCCTTAATCTGGCTAAAGGGGTGTCAATGGTCCCCATAGATCTTTCCAGGGTCGGTGGGAGAATGTCAGATATGCTTGAAATGGCATGGTAGCACTGGAAGGTTATCCAGAGTTGGTACTTATCACAGAGGAGTTATAGGTGGTGGAATATTGTCATCACCAGAATCATCAGGAGCTTGCGGAGTTGGGATCTGTGGTGGAGGTGGTGGTTGCTTGTTGCCAGTATGTTCCCTAGTCTTTCTTGGATGATCTGGTTCTTCCTCTTGTGAGAGGGTATCTGGTTTAGGAGCAATTTGGTCATCCGGAATTTCGGAGTAATCATGGGTATGAGGGGCATTTGGTGGTTTGCACCAAGTAGTAGGACAACGAGGAAAGAATGTCTCGTCAAACAAAGCATGTGCAGCAGTGAATATGGAGTTGCTGAAACACATGAATATGGAGTTGCTGGAACACATGAGTATGGAGTTGCTGGGACACATGAATATGGAGTTCCAGTCATTTCCAGGTGCAACTCCAAGGTATGTCATCATCTTGGACTTGGCGGATAGTTCATCCTTTCAGACATCTGGGGAAAGGTGCATGTAGGCACTGCAGCCAAAAATGCAGAGATGGCTGATGTCCGGTAGTTCTCCATGTATTAGCTCATATGGAGTATGCCAGTTAAGTCATTGGTTCAGAGTCCGATTATAGATATGCATCACATGGGAAGTAGCAAACTCCCAATATGAAGGCGGAATGCATGCATCATGTCGCATTAACTCTGCTTTGTCCATTAGGGTCCTCATTAATCTTTCCGCACATCCAATCTGTTGCAGAGTATGAGGTGCACTTTGGTAGATGCAGATTCCGTAATCTCAGAGTAGCTTATCAAAAGCTTTGGACTTGTACTCTCCCCCTGCATTTGACAACCATCTGTTTACAGATGTGTTGTACTGTGTCTTTACAAACTTCAGGAAATCTTTAGTAGCCTGTAATGCGGAATGTTTACTTCACATATTAACTGTCCAGGCAAAAGATGTGAAGTTGTCATAACAGACAATCATATATCAATGCTTCTGGTATGATTCCATCAGAAAGGATTTCAAGTTGGAGTGGATTAACTTAAAGGGCGATGTTGCACACTTCATAGTCTCTGGAAAAGATCTGTTGGCCATCTTGCCAAGTGCACATCCAGTACATGGAGCATTGGATTTCAGTGGAGTTGTTTCCAGAAATCTGCTCATATGTTTCTGTGCCTTGGAAAATACTTCCAGAGAAGGATGTCCAAATCATTTGTGCATAATATTCATATCAATAGTAGCAATGGTTGCATTGATACTAGAGATGCATGATGCTTTTATTATAAACATCATATCATGGAATGTTCGGGGTGTGAATGAAGCAATTGGAGTTCATCCAGACCAAAAGGTCAGATTTCTAGAATGTCCAGTCAGTGACCAGTCTGAATTACTCTGGAGTAAGGATCCAACAGAGATCAGTCATCTGGTCAGGTTAGGGATGTGTAGGACTTTGTCCAACTGCATGAGCTGTTTATGTCCATTAGGAGCAGTGGTTTGGAGGATTACCTTTCTGATACCAATGGCTTGTCTGTCGGATGGTGTAGCTGTTGTGATGGAGATGCTTCTTTCAATCTCACTATATTCCACAAAATCATTGATGCAATGCGTAAAATGTTGCAATGCACCGGAATCAAGTATCCACTGGGTGGTACCATCTGGACAAGACTTTTCTTTTCCCTTACATTGGACACAGCAAGCAGATGGGTCAGAGTGAACACACATATGATTTTCACCTGTAGCTACTAGTGTATGTACTTGCTTAGCAGCTGTAGGTGAGAACAGAATGGAGTGTCATTCATCATTAGTGTCCAGAATGTCTGTGTTAAGTTCGAAGAACTTAACAAGTTACACGAGAGTGTAACTCCTGTTGAAGTATAACTGAGTGACCTCTGTCACTATCGACTATCTTGAATAGTCCCTCTACGATTGGATTGTAGGCAATGCCCGGTATCTCGACTAGCCTGAATGCTAGAAGGTCTCGATGAGCCTTGATGCTCAAAGGTAGCAGCGATGAGCCTTGATGCTCAAAGGTAGCAGCGATGAAGGATCCTAGGCTGTCCTAGGGAGAGGGGGGGATGAGGAAGCTGGAGGTTGAGACTTGCTAGAGGGGATAGCAAGGAACGGCAGAAGATTACACTGGATTGTGTAGGTTCAGGTTAAAGAAGAAATACAGGCGGAGCCCTAATATATATACTCGTAGAGTAGTTTAGGGCAAGTCCAGCTAAATAAGGAAATCAGGATAAGGGCAGGCATAGACGCATAGAGACGCATCGTGACACAAATGGGGACGCGTGTATGAGGTAAGCAAACACATGTATGAGATAAGGATCATGACATCACGTGTAAGAGAGTGTGATCAAGGAGGCAGTGTTCAATGAAAGAGGAAGAACATGTAAATGCGTAGAGATGCGTTGTGACGTGAGACACGAGGCACATGATAGGGCGGGGTTAGTGAGGCTGTGTAGGAACAGCCTCAGGAGGGAAAAGGGTGTCGTCGAAGAGGTCATCCCAGATGAAGTCTGGTATAGCAAACTCTTCTAGGCCAGAAAGGATGTCGTCCTTGAGAGTCCAGGTGGGGTGGTCCTCGGCAATAGTCTCTTGGGTAGTCAGAGGAAAGGAAAAACCGGGGGTGGTTTCACCAATCGTAACAGTCTGAGTCAGGTGAATTTATGTACTTGCCTAAATTCCAAATCCATTGTGGAGATGTCATCTGCCAGCAGTCATCTGTGAGGTAGAAGTTGTCCAGGTATTCTCCTAAGAAGGAGGCATCCTTGGGCATCGGGGTGCTGAGGGAAACAATGTCATCCTCATCCTGATCAAAGGAGAGGGTAGGAGGGGCAGAGATGCACTTGGAGAGGCGAGCACATTTAGGAGTGGATTCTCTGGAGTTATCAGAGTCCATGTTGGTATAATGCGCGGTGAGTAAATCACCAGGTGATGGCATTGGGGCAGATGAGATGCAGGTCTTGAGGGTCTGGATAGTTTCAGGAGTTGGCTGAATGTCCATGGAGTGGGTGAGGTTGAAGGTGGCAATGGTCTGGGTGAAGGCTGGCAGTCCGTAATTCATCACTCTGGACATGCGAGCTAGGAGGTCGGGGTCCAGAATGGAAGTGGTGGCCAGAGAAGCCACATAGTGGGCCTCTTTCTTCTTCTTCCATTCATCTGTGTGCTTGTTGCACTTCTTCTTGCACTCCGAAGGTGGATAGCCTTGTTTCTCCTTTCCGTATGAGGCTTGTTGACCTCTGGACTGCTGTTGTGCAGCAAATGTAGGATCCCCATCCTTTCATTTAACTGTGGGAATTTTCCTCACAGTTTCTTTCCTGGTGGAGGTAACTCCACCTCATTTCTGGAACTGGGTCTGCTGCCAATGGAGGGTGGTAGCCTGTTTGATTGCAGAGACCAACAATTGTTCCAGCGGAGATCTGGATGTAGATCCGGAGGGTTTCATACTGGCCTATTGATTGAATGAATGGGTTATGAAGTCCATTTCCTTTGGCAGTTTTGCCAAAAGGATCATGGCTTCTACTTTCTCCAATAGTGGATATTCAAGAGCTTTTAGTTGCACACATTGTCCAATGATGTGGGACATGGACAGAGCCGGAGATGCGTCACTGGGGATGGTAGCATCCAGGAGCATCTTGAACTCCATGTATACACCGGCAATGCTGGGCTTCGTGTACTTGTCTTGGAGAGACCTCCACATATCTCCAGCAGTAAGGCACATCGCCAGAGATTGTCGGATCGGGTATGTAACCCAGAGTGTTGACGACCTCAAATCTATTAAAGACTTGGGCCACCTCACATGAGATACTTGCTTATAGAGTAAAGATGAGTTGAGGGAAATCCAACAAGAACTTGACTGAAGTTCTTGGGGCATTGACATTCAACTATATATACTGTTACAAGTGTTTGTACATATTATGATACTGGTCTGTGCATATCTATGATGTCATGGTGCATGTAAGATAAGAGAATGTTCTAGAAGATGCGGTAATTAAATAAGTGACACTAGAATGTTCTAGGTCACGGAGATTAAAAACATGAGGTAACACATGTTTAGGTTCTAGACCTGTGATGTAATATCACATGATATGGAAGTGAAATCTGAAAGAGAAGTCACATGACTTAGATAAGATAAGATGAAAAATATAGGGGTTAAATCATGATCATAACACAGAGCTTCATTAGCCCCATAGCTTTTGCATTATCTACTTTCTAATTGATAATAGTGACAGAGTTGTCTCCATCGCCTGTGGTAACTAATTCTGGTTCTGGGTCCATGATCACTTCCCATCTATGTATCCTCAGCTTGGAGATATCAAAGTACAAAGGTACTCCAAGCAGAGGTGACAGCAAGGAAGGAACGATGTGGGAGACACACACACTGTGTGATAGTCAAGAGTGGTGGAACGAGCAAGAGATGCTTGACTGAGCAAGTAAGGTGTTCTATGATCCAAGGAGGATTTCAAGGATGGTGGCCTCAAGAGACACTGATAGAACTATGGGATCTGGTGAAGAGCCTATCATATTGGGGTGTAGGAATGACCCTTTACATATATGCAATACAGAAAGGTGCATAGACCAAGCTGTGTCTAACACTAACTAGGTAATGCCCTTGTACTCTGAAGGACTATTGTATAATAAACTATTGTATGATGTACTACATATGTATAGTAATACCCTATACCCTAGATAAAGGGTATGATGTAGTGTCTAGACCATAAGGGTCAAGGGTATGACATCATGATCTGGACTCATACATATGTATGAAGTAAAGTAAGTCTAGAACCCAAAGAATATGAATAGCAGAATAATGAGATAACTATGGTTATGGAATATAGAAATTCAGAATAAGAATACCATAGTTTTGATAGGAGGAAGGATTCCATCTCTGAAGCCCATGTAGTGTAGTTCAATCCATCGAAAATCCGGACATACATAGTTTGCAAGTTGCGAGGTCATGTTTTTGGGAGTCTGCAATAAAGTCCTGTTAGCATCTGGTATAACATTGGAGTAAGTTGGACAGGCATTGTAGGTTCACCCTATGCAGCTCTTTACATGACCTCAGACAATATGCAGAATTGTTCTCACATAGTCCATGGACCAATGGAATTTACTCCTTGTCATTGGTGGTAATACATACATACATCATCATGTCTGGTCATATGGCGGTATGGACTTCACCAGAATCACTGTATCTTCAAGGTTGGAATGGACATTGACCAGATACAGTACAGGGGTGAGATGGTGGCTCAAGTTAGGTCAGATGATGTCATCCTTCCATGCTCAATGCCACTCAGGGCTTACTGTATAACCTGTTGAGCAGGCATAGGGGGAGTTGCTAGAGGCAAGCCCACCAGAACTCACCTTGAGTGGAGTTGTACTGGGAGAGAAAGAGAGGTTGAAGAGTGATTGTATTCATCAGGAGATGAATCCTGGTATATATACAAGTGGTAGTATCTAATGGGGAAAGGTCCCAACCGGTCCCCATGGAGTAG